>JBAMJV010011140.1:0-39719 GCA_037951105.1 Echinarachnius parma | reverse complement strand
ACAGCCGGAATCACAGCCGGAAAAGATGTGCAGTACGAGAAATGAGACTGAAACTAAAGCCTTATCATAACCCACCCTGTACTTAGCAAATGTGGTAAAAATCAGCCGGTTGATTTGTAGGTAAATTGTTTCAAATAGTCCATGTTCTAATTTTAGAGCGAGTATTTAAAGCTTATTGCAAATAATGTCCATTGTTCCTTCTGTTATTTGGTATACCTTCATACCAAGGTGAGTACGAGTTGTCACACTAACACAAAACACATGACTCGCTTCTTGCTCGTACATTACTATCCCGGGAGGGGGGGGGGGGGGTCTGTCCTCATTGAAAGGGGGGTATCATGCGTGACCAATAAAACGAGTAATTAGGGTGGTGTTTTACAGTGCTGTAGGACTCGAGTCCGGACTCGGACTCGAGACCGGTCTCGAGTCCGTATTTCTCGGGACTCGGACTCGGACTCGGACTCGAGCCACAAAGACTCGGTCTCGGACTCGGACTCGACCAATGGTGACTCGTGACTCGGGCGAAAATCGGGCCGAGACCGGCAACGAGACCGGCATTTTTTCCGTTTTCCCACGTTTATTTATAGTTCATAAAATTACCCCAGCGCAAGCAAAAACAAACCCGTTGTTCTGGCGTACCTTGCTCGCTTGAGTGTTGCATTCTGGAAAATGATCGTAATATCGCCTCATCAACAAGTTATTATATGCTTAAATAGACGTTGAGATTAGTCGTTTTATGTTTTGGAACACGTAAGACACGGTCAAGTATTACGGCCAGAACGTGAATTAATTTACGAAAGCTTGATTATGATGCGACTAAATTTGAACAACGAGCAATACGCGCGCTATTGTTAGTGTACATTCAGCTGTGTGCTGAGAGAATGGGCATGGTTGTTTGATGATATGACGAGCAGTAAGTGCGATTTATCAGGCACTGACTTGGTACAAATTGACAAGAATGGGAACCTGACATGGTGTCACTCAGCGCGCCCTAAAACAATAACTATTCGACCAAAATGACTGTTCTAAGTATCGTTTTCCATTGGAAAAGATAGTATATCCTATGGACATATCATTTTATTACAATATTTTGGGAAGTGCCCCGTTCCGTTTTTTGGGGGCCACCCTGTATTGCAGTATATGACCATCCAATCTGATAACAAAATCATAGTTCAATTTCAAACTTCAATCAGGTCATGATAGATGCATGCGACTGAATAATTCACACCAATATCAAGAAATATAATTTTCAAGTATCGCACCAGTCCCTTCAGTTTCAGTCAATTATGTAGTGTCCCCCCCCCCCCCCCCCCCATGATAAATTTGAATTACGTTATTAATCAGTATATATTTCTTTTCTTTCCAATTGGTTCTTGACAGTGATTGCTCTTCATTGCTTCTAAGGATGATATCTTGCTCATCTGTTCATAACTGACAGTTTATGGCACAAAACGTGAATTTTTAGATATTTGATATTTTTTGCTAAAAATTATGATCTTAAAAAGATTAGAAAATTGCTGAAATTCATGCTTAACTTCAACACTGACTACTTTTCAGCAACTTGACTGTTTGCACATAAAGTTATATCCCATTAATCCATTTGACAGTGAACATTAGGAAAAGATATGCAGCAGTTCCTTATCCACTGTATTTTTGGGAAATTTAAGGGTGACAAAGATCAACTAAATTCTTGTCCCGTCTGTCACACTTTTTATGACCTTTTTATCCTGCATATACATCAATACTTGAATTTGTCTCATACTCTGTAATAATAACCTTTGACATTGCCCAAAATCATTTCTGCAGATAACTCTTTGTCATTTCTTTGATGGTGTCTATTATGAAGATAACTGTTGTAGTAAGAAGAGTTAAAATATATCTGACAAATGGAAGTTTACAGTGAACCAGACAACTATTTATGTTATAGAGAGTTCACTGTAAGGCATTTATCATAATGGAACTGTTGTGACATAAAAAGAATTGCAATTTAAGATTTTCCCATTGGGACTCGGACTCGGACTCGGACTCGGATGCCCGGGACTCGGGACTCGGATGTCCGGGACTCGGACTCGGACTCGGACTCCAGGGACTCGGACTCGGACTCGGACTCGGACAGGGTGGACTCGACTACAGCACTGGTGTTTTACGATCAGGCGAGATACTCACGGGCGTAGACATGACATTGATACCCATTCAAGTGGGGGGGATGAGCTATTCATTCATCGGATTACATCCCCCCCAGTTGAATAGGTATTACGTAACTCGCTACGCCTGTGGAGATACTCGAGTATCTCGAATAGGGTCTCAAAATCACCCAAAATCAGGAAAAAGGGTATCTTTTTTAGGCTGAAGAATTACTCGTTTAGGGTCTCAAAAAGATGAATTACTCGTTTAGGGCCTCAAAAACTCAGCTTACTTGCTTAGGGTATCAAAAATAGTTATCACTTGCTTTTAATAGGGGTTTACAAAAAAAAAGATTACTTGCTTAGAGTATCAAATATAGTTATGACTTGCTTAGGGGTTTACAAAAAATTGATTACTTGCTTAGGGTATCAAAAATAGTTATAACTTGCTTAGGGGTTTACAAAAAATTGATGACTTGCTTAGGGTATCAAAAATACTTGCTGAGGGGTTTACACAAAATTGATTACTTGCTTAGGGTATCAAATTACCGATAATCATACTTACTTAGGGTGTATTTTTGCACCACGCAAATACTGGTTTAGGGTGCTTTTGGCAAGTCCTTGGTCACGCATGATACCCCCCTTTCTATGAGGACAGACCCCCCCCCCCCCCCCCGGGATTACTATTATATAATCATGCATAATGATTGGGGGCACACACTGTATATTTCTTCATTTACAAAAACTACATTAATTAATGGTTGTTGTGTTGGAAGCTAGTTATTTGAAGAAACAAGACACGATTTTCGTTGAGTCATGCAAATCAATGTTTATTTTGCTCTCGTTGCTAATGTAACAGTGCATTTTACTTCTATCTGTATGTTTGTATTCAAGTTTGTGGAGATAAACAAAATGATATAAAAAAAGAAGCTAACACCCATGATGGAAAAGGAAAGACACACATACATCAACAGAAACAAACACATGTACGTGCACCATAAACTGATACATTTTGAACACTAATGAACATCTTCACACTAAAAATGCCATAAACATTCAAAAACTTAGAACATACATTTCAAAGAAGCACACACCCACACACAAATCATCAAGCACAAATTGCAACTATTTGAACAGTAAATCTGTATCATACTCTATTCTTTCAAATAATCATCACCAGAAATTGCCATGAACCATAACCATTAGCCCCTGCCCCTCCCCCTCCCCCTAACTCAGCAATAGAATATATCATGGTTTAGATGTTCACAAATAATCTTTCAATCACCCTTTCTTTCTACAGTATTTGTTGCTACTAAGTGTTTCAAACAAAACATCAAACTACATTCACTCTCAACTTACTTCTGCTAAATTAAGAACAAAAAGATCACAAAACAAAACTAGATTAACTGTGTAATTTAATTTATTCAAATAATGTAGGTAAAGTTGGTCAACTTGAATATTAATTCAAACATCAACAAAACGGAAAAGTGTAAAATCAGATTTCACTCAGGGATAGTCTTCAAACCACAAACATTTACTTTCCAACCATATGGACTGACACACTGGCATATAACACAAATATTTGTTGAATCAGAGTCACTTGGTATATTGTTTCATCATTAATATGAAGGTGGATTTGATGCCCATGCCCGAGCTCTATCTTGTAATATATACTCCGCAAAAAAAGAAACTGGACACTTGTATAAGTTTAAATATTTCATATTAATGTACGATAAAGTGTACATGATCATATATCAAATTAAAGGGAATTTAGTCTTCTACATGCAGGGTATAACTTAAAGGTGTAATCGTTCATGCATGAAATCCCATGGTCAATTAACACTAGCAAGTTATGTTTTCAAAAATAGCAAAACAATGGAGGACCACACCATTCGACTGAAGTGATAGTAAGCGTTTCACTTAAAACAAGATGAGCGGGGCAAGTAAATTATGACATTATTCAACTTTATTGTTATGAACAAACTCTGGAAATATAAATTTGTCAATAAAACAGGGCCAGGTTATGAGAGCATTATCATACTGGACTGTATTACAGGCATGAAGCTTGTCTATTTCATGTGTCCCCTGCAATTTGAACCATATTTACCTAGAGAAATGTAATGTTAAAGACTGCCCAACTGTTTGACCAAGGGTGACTTCAGCTTTGAAGATCTTTGGACTACGGTATAATTTTTGAGAAGAACTTATACCATTTTCATGCTGAAATAAGGGCACAAACTGTGGTTTTGACTAATAAAGCTTTGCCATGGAATTCCCCATTTTGTTACTTTTGGATGAAAATAACACCTATAACGTTCACAATTTGTCTTCATTGATACTTTTTATTGAGATGAAGATCACATTTGTAATGAAAAATTATGCCATCTCATGAATATAGCGTTTTACATTATGCTTATCGACATTTATATGGTTGAGTGGATGTTCCATTTTTGCTATTTTTGAAAACAGACCTTGGTGTGGTTAATTGACCGTGACAAGTCATACATGAATGATTTCATCTGGATTTCATGCGAATATTGAAGAGGGTAATTTTATCTTTAATTTGATATACAATATCATATATTTTATCGTTAATGAATACGAAATATTTGGTCTCATACAAGTGTCCAGTTTCTTTTTTTGCGGAGTATATTATTATGATTATACTGCTAGAAAGCTAAGTGATAATAAATTATTTCACTTAGCAGTAAATGGGCAAAAAAAGGATTATTTTAAAACTCTTAGAAGCATCTAAGAAAATTCTGAAGATAGTGAAAAGGCGAATGTATGGATCGGTCTTACAATTGATTACAATAGTTTATGACTAATAAATGCACAATGTAATACTGTATCATGTTTTATTGTCAATAGCTACTAGAAGATAATCTCAATAAGATCTAGGATAATAAATCAAATCAAACATGGATTATATTGTACATAGGAAAATTGATTGAGAAGTTGGCTTTGAATAGAAATACAATTTATTTTAAAACGTCCGATGACTAATCCCTTGTACATGTGATTAGCTTTTAATCTTATTTAGATATGTTCTTAGCCTTCAGCGAAGATTCAACTAGAATTGAAAGCTCATGCCCCTTATTGACCCTCATTTAATAACACAGGTGAATTATTTGGTAGATTTTAAGAAATTGTTTTTTTTTAATCAATGACATGGTATAATTAACTACCAATCAAATTAAGCAAAAGAAAAATGACAGCAATCAGAAAACAACTGCTTTATTTGGTCAAAATCCATGGCTTCGAATAGAAATATGGTCAACTAGAAATAGCCTGTCGATTATCATTATAAACCAAATGTGATTAGATTTTAATCGGATTGAGATGTGTGAATATTTATCAAAATGCATCCTTACAACAGGGAATAGTTTACTACAAACCAATATGGCAAAATAACAAACTTATACAACACCAAGGAAACAAGTGTTATATTCAGTCCACATTCATGGCATCACCCTCGTCATCTTTCTTGGGAGCCGAATCTCCTCCCTCCTTGCTGCCCTGTAGTGCCCCACTGAACGCCTCCAGATCTATAATGGGAGAAAAACAAGAAATGTTTGTGAAGGAAGCGGTACGGATAAGAAAGACTAAGAACATGAACAGAGACAAGGGGGGCTACATGCTGAGTCACGTGTGGGACCAGTGTCTGACCGCGCCATCTAGCAGTCAGACTCAAGAGTAACTTCTGATGAAGAACAACGAAGATGTTCGAAACGTCAAGCTAAAACAAGTAAGTTGATTGTGTGAAAATAACATTTGTTATTAGAATATGTATACAAATTACAAGTATTTAAAGAACGCAAAACATGATGAGAATAAGAAGGAGTTAACTTGATCATCTTTCTTTGGGGCAGAATCCCCTCCCTCCTTGCTGCCCTGTAGTGCCCCACTGAACGCCTCCAGATCTACAATGGAAGAAAAAGATACAAGTAGAAAAACATTACAGATATTTAATTTAATTAGTGTATCACATTGGGAGAAACAATAAATGCTATTACATTATGTATACAAATTACAAGTATTTAAAGAACGCAGAACATGATGAGAATACGGAGTTAACTTGATCATCTTTCTTTGGAGCCGAAAAGATAAAAGTAGGAATACACATTACAGATATTTCAATGAATTATTAAATTTAATAGTGTGCTAAGAATGTTATTAATGGGAGTAGTGCTTTACATTACTATTATTAACCCCGGTCAATGGTTACACACTGCAATTATACCTTTGCACAAAAAACATAGTTTCCACTCCAAAGGGAGTATTCCAGCCAGTTGCCACAGTGCCAAGGAACCATGTGCCCATTCTTCCAGGTCCCTATTTATATACCTCAGTAGGGAACAGCAATAGTGAATTGTCTTACTGAAGAAGATCAATTGAAGATCAACTGAAGAAGATCAAGATCATTTATATGCAAACACTTTGCATATAATATCTGTTTTTACACCTATTCCAGAGTCATTTGCATGGTTTTTTGTTACATCAGGTGCAGCTGTACTGTACAAACTGACTGAAAATACCATTCAAAGAACACATGTATAGACTCAACTCAATGCCACGGGAACCTAGTGGGCCCTGTATTTACTTCATGGGGATTGCAAAATCTACGAGGGAACAGTTTAATAAATAAGCATTTATATATATATGGTCGATTCCAACGAAAAGTGTACACGGCATGTTCAGACCTATTTGATTTTTTTGAAAGGTCCTACAATCTCGATTTTTCTTTGAGCAGATGCATCTTGGCAAGACTTTTCGCGCCATACAAAATTTGTGACCATTGCATTTATATTTTTTTCTACAGGAACAAAAAACATGCTATTTTTGACCACTTTTGAAAAAAATCTCTTAACGTTTTTTTGAGCGGTTAAAATCTTAGAATGAAGACTTGATACGAATTGGTTTATTTTTACATGGGAAGTTGTTGCATATGTCAGGACTCATTATATGAGTTTTTGTAACTAACTGGCAATCATGTGATTTTGGGTGATTTTTTACCTAGTGGTAAATTTTAAGCGTTGCCTACGAATACATTTTTTAGCACTCATAACCTTATTGAAAAATTCATCACACGATTGAAAATGTGTGCTCAACTTAACCCTAAAAAGACTGGGGGGGGGGCTGATTTAGCCCCCCCCTCCTCTATTTTCGCGATTACTTCGCAACGCTTAAATATTGTACAGTGCCACTTCACGACTTTTTTCCTTAGAGTCTTTCGCAACTTTTGATACCAAATTTGCGACAACCGGGTGTACCGTTCTTAAGTTACGTGACCTTTTGTAAGTGAGCGTCGGCCCGAAAATCGCTAAATTTTGTGATTTGTGTACAAATCCTATGGAAATTGATTTTTTCCTAGAAAAGACACAATCTTCATTATTTTTCATTCTAATCACTGCAATCATTGAATTTGGGGCTAAAAATGGTTGAATAATGGTCAATAATTATTTCCATTGAAAAAACAACAAAAAACATAAGTCGAAAAAACAAAAAAATACATAAGAAATGCAATTTTCGCATAATTAATTAGCTCTAATTAGCATATTATAATTAGAACAAAAACTTTAACTATGCAATATTGTATGGCTCATGGACATCTATCACCATGCCAAATTTGGAGTTGATTGGAGTTTCGATTGCCGAGAAAACTACGAAAAATACAAAAAAATACAATTTTCGCATAATTAATTAGCTCTAATTAGCATATTCTAATTAATTTTTTTTTTTTAACTACGCAATATTGTAGACCTTATGGACATCCATCACGATGCCAAATTTGGAGTCGATCGGAGTTTCGGTTGCCGAGATCTTAGGGGGGGGCCCTTTTAGCCCCCCCCCAGTTTTTTTAAGGTTCAAAATAGCCCAGTCTTTTTAGGGTTAAACCCTCATGTGTCTGCTATTGAAATGCATTATCAAAAATCCTAGTGTTTTTGTTGTATAGCCGTCAGAAATGTCAAAAGCTGAAAAGGCCCGTTTGGTAAAAAAAATGGCATTACCTACGTATACACTTCATCATGTCGTAACTTCAATATGTATGTAGATTAGTAAGAGATAACTTAGTAACAGATGGAATATAGCATAACGCTAATATGTGCAAGGATTTATCGTTTTCAAATAATGATTTTAGGAGATATTCAACAAAATGTGTTGCATTCGTAAGTAACTTTTAACAAATTAAACGTTACTTACGAATACAAACATGACATAGGGAGTTTGATTCCTGCGCTGACATTATTTCAAACGGCAAAATCACGTAGATATTTTGGCTATTTGAAGAAAATGAGCGTGTTATGGTATGAAACAAATTTCCTTTTCATGCGTTATAATGTTCATATTTTTGGGGCATTTAGATTACGAGCACACCAGGTTAAAAAAGTTACTTTTTTTTGCCTCATTTAACATTAAACGATCTTCTCCTCCTTGTTAAACAAGCGTAATCATCATATTAATAAATGAATGTATGTGTATGATTCGAGGCATCCTTTCGCAATATATTAAAATCAAAATAACGATAGTCAATGCTTTAATAAGAACATTAATGTGGCATTTTATCATGGGAATACTCTGTATTCGTAGGTAAAATGTACTCGTAGGTAACAAGAAAAAAGTAAACTTTCGGAAAATTAAAGCCCATTTGTATGTCACAATCAACCTGATAAGTGTGCGCTTTCTAAATTGGACCAGATGCTATCATCATCTAGAGTTTCGACTGAAAATATGATTTATTTTGTTTACAAAGTTCCGAATACACAAAAATAATGATGTCATCATTGATTTTTTTAATCGGTTAATACAAAAAAGTGTTTAAAAACCACATGCATCTGATGGCCCACTATCTGCATCAAGATGATCAACCCATTCGACCCAAAAAAGCAATTGCGGTTGTTCGAATTGCATTTTGGTATTTTTGTCTATGAAATTTTCCTTGTAAAAACATATCATATCATGGAGTCTGTGTACATGGTATCTACGTTGACGTATGCACTATGATTTTTGGCGAACAGTTGTATATAAACCACATGATAAGTCGACGTAATCGATTACTTTCATTCGTATTCCAATCACACGAGAGATTGAATCAGATATGGCTCTTTATAAAGTGGGTAAAATACCGAAGAACACACCATTTGATGTCTTAATATACTATATAAAGATGGTAAGAATGATATGTATAAAATGGCGCTTCATGTAATACATTGGCTCAATTTTGTTAAATTATTTATCTCACAATACACCCTTACCCCCTCCGAAAATTTAAATTTAAAAACAATCAATATGTTTCGCCTAACTTCCAGCTATACATGTACCTTATCCCAACCGTTCTCCCATTACCTCAGATATATACTTTTTGTATCTTGGGTAGATAGAAAATTCGATTATTTTTTGTAATATCGCAATTGTGTTTTAGTTAGTATATCTATAAGATGATACAACTTATTAGCATTTTCTTTATTTAATATTTATATCACATATAACAAGAGCATGTACACTGAAATATTGATACTGTTAAACAGCTTATGATTGCTATAAAGATTTATTTAACGGCCATTTTTGTTGTTAAAAAGTAAAAAAACGTAATTGAAAACAATGATGATGCCGTGCTGTGAGGTTTTCATATGCTGCCGTTTGATTGAATTAATATTATTGCAGCATTACATAATGTACACATACATCTCCAAGAATAACTTTGTTTATAATATTCTTGATAAATGTAGCACATAATAAGATTAACCTTATATTTTAGCACAATACAATAATATACTGTAAGACACAAAAGTGGAAACAATACAAGTTAATCTTAGAAACATTCCAATTAAATTGGAGGGTTCGAATCAAACTAAGTAAGCTGTTGGGATATGCAGGATTGGCCAATGTGTTTCATAAATATTCAACCCTTTAAGAACATGATAAGAGCGCTGTATGAACTGTTTTTTAGAAATCTCAAATGATCCTTTATTGCATTTATCAAACAGATAATATATTACCACTCATCGTTTGAGCAATCGTTTCAAATGTATGCTTGTCATTTTATGTGCACGCTGATGTACACATTATACAGTGATTCACCCTAATATCAAAACAAATATATGCCCTCTCTTTCTCAAATTCGTGTTTTTATAGCTATGTCAGGAACAGTATATATTTACAGACCATAGGTATACAAGTTGTTTTTCGTATAGTCAAAAAACAGTAATTAACTTTGCCTACTACAGGTATCTTTGGATATATGAACAAAATAATGTTACCTACGAACAAACTATAATATTCGTTTCTGTATTACCCAAATGTATCGTATCCCTAGAAATTCCAGATTAAACATTTTCTTACATAATGTTTGCAATATCAATGATGTGGATACTATCGATCAACATTAGGAATTCAAATCTATAGTCGGGTTTAAATGTCCAAATGTTCACATTGAATATATATTGTGTTTTGAGGACACCACTTATGGTGTCAGTGTAAATTTGTAAGAAGTATTTTTACACCCAATTGATTGTAAGCACATTTGTATGATCGTATCTCACTTAGAACTGACAAGGGACCCCCATATTTCGTGACAGTCACTGTGAATAAAAGGTTTTTGTTACCTACGTATAAAGTAAATTACATGTTGCCTACGAATACTTATTTTTCACGTACATTGTATACGTGTCACTTTTTTTGCGCACAACCCTAATTTTGATATTTTTGGAAAGGGTATTTCCCACTCTTTAAGATAGTGGAAAATAATTCTGATTCACATATTATTAAGGAGATTATGAAAAGTGATACAACCTCATGTTTTTAAGACAGGAAAATCTCAACACACTAATAAAACATTCGAACTTGAAAATTTATAACAGAGTGATGTTTAAAACACAATATGTGAATGTATTCCATGATTAGCATCTTATAGATGAAATAAAAGCAAATGTTTGCATGAAGCAGATTGATTTGGAGTTCCATAATCACATTTTAAAAGTAATTCATCTGCATTCGTAGGCAACGTTAGGAAATGTACCATTAACTTCTCAAGGCCATTACCTGGCCGTTCGGAGAGATTAGTGATGGCACTTTTTTTCTAGTTATGGTTGACATGTCTACTTAACATGTGCAAAAGGATTACAAAATCAAAGCAGTTTGAAATTCGAACCTAAAAATCTGGCCGTGTACACTTTTCGTTGGAATCGACCATATACAGGTGTTATTTAAACATTCCAGAACACTAACCTCCTTTATTGGCAGCCTCCTGTGCCTGCTGTGAGAGGCCGAACTGGTTCATGAGGGGCCCTAGCTGGCCGGACTGGAAGGCTGCTGTGAACATACCTAGCGCCTGCTGAGAGATAGATGAGAGATAGATAAGACAGAGAAAAACATAAAGTATACTGTGATTTCTTCATGTAGAACACTCTTACAAATCAGCTAAGTAATGTGCCAGATTTTACATTGGATCAGGCATTGCAGAGATTGACAACATTGACAAAATCTTTATTATACTGTGATGTCTTCAGGAAGAATGCTTTTACAAATCAGCTAAGCAATGTGCTAGATTCTAAATTGAATCAGGCATTGCAGAGAGGCCGAACTGGTGCATGAGTGGCCCTAGCTGGCCGGACTGGAAGGCTGCTGTGAACATACCTAGCGCCTGCTGGGAGATATAACAAGACAGAGAAAAAACATGAATTATACTCTGATTTCTTCAGGAAGAACGTTTTACAAATCAGCTAAGTAATGCGCTAGATTCTACATTGAATCCGGCATTGCAGAGAGACCGAACTGGTTCATGAGGGGCCCTAGCTGGCCGGACTGGAAGGCTGCTGTGAACATACCTAGCGCCTGCTGAGAGATACAATACAACATAGACAAATCATAAATTAAACTGCTGAAAAGTTGACAAAATCTTTATTATACTGTGATGTCTTCAGGAAGAACATTTTTACAAATCAGCTAAGTAATGCGCTAGATTCTAAATTGAATCAGGCATTGCAGAGAGGCCGAACTGGTGCATGAGTCCAGTTCGGTCAGCTAGGGCCCGAGCTGACCGGACTGGATCGCTGCTGTGAACATACCTAGCGCCTGCTGAGAGATACAAGACAGAAACAGATCATAAATTATAATGTGACGTCTTTAGGAAGACACTATTACAAATCAGCTAAATCATCGATCAGCCAATTAATATGCTAAGATTTTAAACATTGACTCTGGCATTGTCTTTTTTTCTAAAAAATGTACTCCAACAAGCATTTGCACAAAGAGAACACTTGATTAACAATCCAATTCAATTCAAATTATAAGACTTTTATGGCATTTTAACAACAATCAAGTTTTAAAAACCAAGAATGACATGCCTGTTTGAACTGTGGTGACTGGAGCGTTGCTCTCAGCTGCTCTGGGTCTTTTGGAAGGGACTCCCCCTCCGGTAGGTAGGGCATCAGCTTCTGCTGGATCTCAGTGTTGGCTAGGATTGGTGTCATCGCGTCACAGGCCATCAAGTTGCCGAGATCCACAGCTGTGTAAGAAAAATGAGAGAAAAAGGAAAATTAAATTTAGAATGGTTATATATTGCTCTGAAACCTTATCACCATACTTATGCAGTCACTTAGTTTGTAAGTGACTTTAAAGGGAGAGATTCTCTTTTGCAAGCCAAAATTCAAAAGTTGCGAGGTTATTGTCTTATATGAAAGGAAATGTCATTTAATAGCATGCCTGAAAAAATTAGGGCTTGAAATCTCTTTTTCATGAAGTTATAGACCTAAAACTTATTAAACTGAGGGACGTCGGTTTAATGGGTACATACGTATTTTCGGCCGGTGAGTAAGTTCGTAAACAGATTTTACGGAGTGCCAGATCGGTATGCATGACCCCTACGTGACCGGCGCTATCTACGTGACCCGCGCATAAGTACTAATGTGTGAGCGTTTACCAAGCAAAATACCCAAACATCGCTTAAACTGACTACATGTAATTATATATTCTTTATTTTTGATATCTTTTTCCGTGACATACGTTAACAAATGTCGGCTTCACAATACCTTTACGAGAATTAATACTATATTGTTTTATATCCCTCATGAGAATGTTCTAGCCATGTGATTGGTCGAAACGCCGTCACGTGTTCAAGCATAATTTCTCCCATCAAATCCCAACCTCATATAGTACTTTTGTACAGTTCTTTTGTACAGTTCTTTATCGCTGCTACGCATGTGATCTCATAGGGCACGTTGTTAACAACCTCTAAATTAGGAATCAGCGAACGATTACAACCGAGTTGTTTTGTTCTCATGACAACCCAGAACGCAGCGGCAGCCAATGCGAACGCATGTGGGCGCGCAAGTACGCGTGCGCACGTTTGTGCGCATAAAGTTTACGCGCGGCTACGCTTAATAGACAATGGTATAAGCGTCTTAGCATCATAAATCTTGTTCATGTGCAGGATTGACTAAATTGAAATTAAAAAATTAATCAATTGCCTAATATCCCAAACTTTTTAGCACTTTGTGTTAGTTATGTAGGTCGTTGGTGATCAAAATGATATGAGGGATATAAAGCAAATAACCAAATCTCCTTACTTGGGTGATGGATGCAAAACTATACGTTGCCTCGGTGATCTGCGAAGGTAACTATCATGCCTTGGCTACGCCTCGGCATGACAGTACCTTCGCAGATCACCTCGGCACGTATAGTTTTGCCATCACCCTCCCAGTCGATGGTTATTTGCTTAACATAATATTATGCTAAATCAGTTGAACTCCTTTATTGACCGATATATAGATTAAATGGAGGGACGCATTCGTTTTTCATTCGTAGAATCCAAATTAGAGGGCTGTTCGCTCTGATTCTTTTTTTGAGTGTTACATTGATCCCCATCCGTCAACTGAAAGCTGTTCAGACGTTTTGTAAAAGTGGATCTGTCCCTTTAAATGAATGAAATCGAGCAAAGAGAAATAGGCTTTCCCGGCGAAGCCCATTTTTCTTTACTCATTTTCATTCATTTAATAATTATTAAGTAATAATTGAGCCTTGGGTATCGGATTGATTTCTGCTGTATCTCACTGTTGGCTGATTTTCAGTCATGATGTCAGAGACACAAATTTACTCAGATCTGCATCTGTATGACCAGTGATTGTTTGAAAGCTAGTTCGTTTCTTGATTCAAAATCTCGGAGGAAACCATTAAATTTAAACAAATGAAACTTAATCAATAAACTTACCGGGTTGTTGACCCACTGCCTCTCCAGGTACTAAGCAGAGAGGAAGACAAAAACAAACAAACATAAATAATACTAATGGTGCTCAAAAGCTTTTCCATTACAACTAAAAATAATATCCCAAATATAATTGACATATTCCAAATAGAATATATGAAACATACACAATGATCCTTTTAATTGATTTCGTAGCATTGCATTCCGGTGATTTCAAATGATTGTTGACTTACATTATGCCTCATCATGTATACTAATAAGTTCAATAGTTCCACTTAGCCTCTGAAGAAGATTCTGCTAGGATAAAAAATGTAGGTCCTATATTGACTCTCAAGTTCAATATTTGACATATAATAAAGAATGAATAAAAGGGAGAGCATACAATTTATGAGAATGAGAATGATCTTCCAAGTTACTTTGAGTACCTAAATGAAAGGATGCACTGCACAAGATACAGCAGGACAGGATTTGTGCAAGGCGATAACCCTGTCACATGACTTTCACATGATTGGTTAGAGTACATCCCATGTCAAACACATGTTCAACACATAATAAGGGTATACTCACAATTCATGGAGCTGAGAATGCTCTGCAAGTCACTCAGCTGAATAGCAGGCTGAGCTGCACTAGAAGCAGCAGTGGCAGGGGCAGGGGTGGTTGACGGCCTTGGTGCTGCTGGAGTGGAGGTTGTGCTCTGGCTGGTTGGGGTGCTGCTAGCCTGGGTGGTCGTGGGGACGACGTTTGTAGACGGGGCTGTGGTTGCCAGACGGGAAGAGGGGGAGGACTGGCTCAGTGATGGCCTGTGATGGGAAGCAAAAGAATGGGAAAGAAAACAATGTGAAATTAAATATGACTGTCTAGATACTGCTGGAGAGGAGGTTGTGATCTGGCTGGTAGGGGTGCTGCTAGCCTGGGTGGTCGTGGGGACGACGTTGCTAGACAGGGCTGTGTGATCAGAAGCAAGTGAAGGAGAAAGAAAACCCACTTAAAATAAATAAAACTAGATGGATCTTCGACTGCGCGCAGTCGAAAATGATGCCTCCGCCATTACGCAATTTATTTATATCAAGCCCAAATCAACATGTACACAGAATTAATTCTGTCAACTCAATTTTGATGGTACTCTTGTCTTTTTGATCTTGACGTATCACAATTATGAGCTATAAGTGACCTTGACCTTTGCCCTTATGACCCCAAAATCTAATGACTACAATTGTTCCCTATTATACATTCAGGTATCAAGTTGGATTGAAATCTGATATTCAGTTCTTGAGATTTCCAATCGCAAGCTACTTTTACATATAATGAGCCCTGTGACCTTTGACCTTTGACCTTATGACCCCCAAAATCTAATCAGTTCATTGGCTCTCCAAGGAACATACATGTACCAAGTTTGGTCAGAATCTGTCAATCCCTTCTTGAGATAACGCGATCACGAGCTATTTTTGCATATATAATGAGCTCTGTGACCTTTGACCTTTGACCTCATGACCCCAAAATCTAATCAGATCATTGGCCCCCCAAGATACATACATGTACCAAGTTTGGTCAGAATCAGTCAATCCGTTCTTGAGATAACGCGATCACGAGCTATTTTTGCATATATAATGAGCTCTGTGACCTTTGACCTTCGACCTCATGTCCCCAAAATCTAATCAGATCATCGGCCCCCCAAGATACATACATGTACCAAGTTTGGTCAGAATCAGTCAATCCGTTCTTGAGATAACGCGATCACGAGCTATTTTTGCATATATAATGAGCTCTGTGACCTTTGACCTTTGACCTCATGACCCCAAAATCTAATCAGATCATTGCCCCCCCAAGATACATACATGACCCAAGTTTGGTGAAAATCCGTCAATCGGTTCTTGAGATAACGCGATCACGAGAACGGGACGTACGTACGGACGTACGGACGGACGGACAACCCGAAAACATAATGCCTCCGGCTACTTCGTTGCGGAGGCATAAAAATTTAAAAAACAGTAGCAAGCGAAAGAAAATGAAGTTAATGAATACAAACAAATTATATCATTAAGCATTTCATGATGCAATAGTACTTCTAATTTACATTCAATGATTTTTTTTTCTAGCACAGCAAGAGCCTGAGCAAGAGGGGGATGTCTGGTTCTAAAGTGTGAGTCAAAAAGAAAAATAGACAAAATTATGAAAGAGAGAAAATCAGGAACAGAGATTTTATTGCCTTCTTAGGATTAACACTCCGTGTGACAGCATATTTTTATTTTACAGAAATCTGGACTACTTCTTTTTGAAATTATCTGCTTCACTAACAAAATCATGTCACTCAAATCAAATACAAACGTGTCCTAACTTCACCTAACTTTAAAAAGAGTAAACCATATCACCATCTTCATGGTCAAGTTATCAATGTTCAGTGAAAAGTACATTGGGATATTAAAGTTTCTTCTACTCACATGGGCGTTTCTGAAGCACTCTGTCCTCCACCGGATCTAGCCCCTCCCAGCAAGCTCTGCAAACCTGTAAGAGAGAGAGAACATGATAGAAAAAACAAATATATAAGAAGATCCGTCATGGGGCAGGCAATCAGCTCCTTATCAATGGCTAGAACCTGCAAGACCAACCTGTGAAGCGGTGTCATTCATTTGTTAAGGGGCTTCTTAATACTGACATGACAGGCACCATTTTACTTTCTTTGTTGGATCATATGGTAAAAATTAATGAAAAAATTATCAGGCAATAACAATCACACGTTTTGCGGCCCTTAATTGAGTAATAAAAAGTCAATGTTATGGGCCACTATTCCTATTCATTGTGCAACTTTTATTTGATTGCGACTCACCAAGACAATGTAATTGCAAAGTGTGTGGAAAAAATACATGGGTACACAGGGCGATTTAACCCCCGAAATGCAGAAAAGAGCCCCTGATAATCATACAAGAGCCCTGGAAAATGTGCATAGAGTTCAATGCAAATTGCAAAACAAACTTTAGAGTTCCGTTTTCAAGCGTGCAAGCTTGAAAAGTAGCCCCCTCCCCCCCCCCCCCCCCCCCCACCCCCCAAAAAAAATAATAATAATAAATAAATTAAATTAAACTAAAATAAATTAAAATAAATAAATAATAAAATAATAATAATATTCATAATAAATAAATAAATAAATAATAATAATATTATGTTTCCCCCCGTGACTCACCAAGTCCTCCTAGACCCCCACCACTAAGGAGCTGCATCATCTGCTGCTGGTCCATGTTACCCAGCATCGACTGCAGACCTCCCTCACCTGTGAAAAATAATAGAAGTAACAATGGTTAAACAGTTTTTGAAATCTCTCATCAACAAAACAAGAAAAGTTGACATGTAACCAAAAGGTATCATTATACTTGTATCAATACCACTTGCAAGCCCCATCACCTTGATCCTCATTATTATCCCCATCCACATCATCACTGCCGCCTTTACCACCACCACCATCATTATTATAAGCATCATCATCCTCTTCTTCCTCATTATTATCACCATCAATTGTCATCATCACCAACATCACCATTGGGCCATCCTCATTTGATAAAATCTTCAGGGATCACTATTTATCATTATAAACTCATTTAGGACTGGTCCTGATTATACTCAGGATGTGGTCTAAGAAGAATGCATGTGATTGCAAAAAAAAATTGTCTTGAAAGGGTTAAATTTAGAAATTTCACTTTTAAATAAAGTTCCTACCTAGTCCAGCTCCAAGTCCTCCCAGGTCTGCAGGCAAGCCTCCAGTGCCCCGCCCTCCTCCCAGACCAGCAGACCCAGGGGCTGGGGGGTTGTTCAGCATCTCATTCACCTTCTTGCAAAGATCATCATCCTTTTCCGTCTTGGGCTCCTAAAATATAAAATGGTAAAAGAGCAGGAATTAGACAAACATTTTAATTTTAAGTCAAGCATTCTTTCTTCTGTCATGCAGCCTCTAGTTTCCAACCTGCTTCAAAGGGTCAGCTCATTATGCAGCTTGTAAATGATCATTATTGAAGAAAAATAAACAAAGTTAGTTATCATCCTAAACATAAAACAGATCAGGAACATGAGGAATGAGTAACCAATTGAGAGTATCCACATTATTTCTCTTGTCATCCATCCAACAACCCCCCCCCCCATCCTCCCAGGCCAGCTGACCCAGGGGCAGGGGCCAGGGGGGTTGTTCAACATCTCGTTCACTTGCTTAAATCATCATCCTTCTCCGTCTTGGCTCCTAAATGATGTTGATTGGTAAAAAAAGAAGAAAAACAACTGTTTATCGTCTTTTCAAATACACAATGTGAATTCATTGGGCCACACCCATTCCAATGTCAAAACTTGATGATTCACAAAGAATTCTGTTTAACCCCCCGACTACAACCAAGTGGGTTGTGTACAAAGTCTATGGATATGTCAGAATCTCAAAGGGAACGGGTTAACATTATCAAACTTGTAATATTCTGCTCCTCCAAATCTCCATCTTTGTCAATGTCATGTCATAATTTATCTTCCAAGTTTTGTTTCTATTTTGTTTATTAGAATTCCTTTATTGCTCTTCCTTTTTTATTACTCTTCACACACTAAATTTTCCATTATTTGCTAATGTTTCATGATCATTGATAAGTTACCTGCATCCAGAAGAAGAACTTGCGAGCCGATGACTTGAACTTCAAGATGTACACTCTGCCGGTGGTGCATTGTGGGACACGCTTGAATTCACAGTCGTCTGGGAAAATGATCAGATCCTGTAGAACAAAGTGTAGGAAACAAGTCAAGTGATGATCTATAATTGGTGATTTGCTTGCAAATTTTGTCAATTTAATGTGGCCTCAATTCTCTGAACATTATTTTTTAGTTTGAATGGTTTAGTTTTATTTTATGTTAACTCTCATTACTCGAAGATACAAACTAGCAGTGGAAAATTATTAATTTTGTTTTAAAAGCAGCGCTGACTAAAACTTTTTTTAATGAGGTTTCACTTTTCTAACTTTTCTTTCTTAAATATAAATTATTCTCTGTTCCACTCTCCTTTCAGTTTCATATTAAACCTTCTCACATACAAACTATAATTCATGTACATTTCCTCACTTTATGAATGCTCTTTCTTATATTACTCTTTCTTATATTTGCTAATTTTATTCCACAACTCATCATCGCCAAATCTGTCCTGTATCACTATCAAAATAAAATTAAATCAACTCATTGACATTGTGAAGCGTGACGAGTCACTGGAATTGGACATTACAATAAAGCTTGAACTTGAACTCTTGAAGTAGGCATCGGCATTCAGCATTACATGGCGCGCGCGCATGGACCATATTTTTGTACACGTAGTTTGTGCGATATTTGACTGTGGGCAATGCAACTTCGCTATTGCAAGGGTGGAGGGATATACTATTTTTCCTAATGCAACCCTCGAAATTAACTTTTTTTGCTGGTGGCCCGGTCGGGCCAGTAAAATTAGTATTTTTCCAATTTTGGTGGCCCGAAACCAAAATCTACTGGCCCGAAAAAAATAAGGAAAAACAAAAGTAAAATTAAAACAATAACCATATTCATAGTTTCAGGGTACTGGGCAATGTTTAGCCTCATTTGTTACTGTATTCCAATGCTCGAAATTATCTTTTTTTCTGGTGGCCCGAAAATAAAATTTACAAACAAAGAAAAACAATGGTCATGACTACTTGGTCATTAATTGGTAAATTATGGAAGTTATGTGTTAAAATTACCACCATCATTAAAGAAATCCATCACTGAATAAACAAAACAAATCCTAGAATCGAGCAGTTCCATCTAAGAGTCATCAACTGATGAAAAAAAAGCTCTTTTCCATGTACGATTTTGTTATTTTATGGTCCATAAAATCTCCAACACAAAAAAACACACATGGGACTGAGCATAGCTCAGATAACTTTTCAAATCGGGAAATGAAATCACTTAAATCTTTGTTATTTTACAAGCTAAAATAATTCCAAGTAGTCACAAGTCTCTACCTTGTAAAAATGATTCTTTCTAATACCTTCAAAAATATGAATAATGATCCGAAAGATGAAATTATTCCCCTTTATTGACGGTATCGCGGACGGTATCGCAAAGGCAAGCACACTGCACTTTGCAATATGAATGAATGTGACAAGTTAGACATGTGTTTTGATAGGTCTTAGTATGCACACATACTCCCTCTGTGGATTGGTTGTTCTATGTTTATATTCTACATGTTGCAAAGGCTTCCAGGGGGTGTGTGGGAAATTAAGAAAACAGCATAAGCATATGCTTTTACTTTTAGTCATTACACACCTCTGGAAGTTGTTTAATTTTACCATGATTTATCATGCAAGAAGTAGATAATTCAAGGGAGAGTGTTCATATGAGGAAATAGCACATATTTGTAGGCATAAATAAGGATTAATTCAACTAGCGCAAGTGCGCTTGCGACTTTTTATGTCCGTCCTTTTCATTTCTTGCAAATATTTAAATCACAATTAAAGTGTTTTTAAGAGGTGTCAAACTTGAGATTCATATTCCTTGATGTTGTCTTCTTATGGTTTAAACATTTGGTGGCCCGATCGGGCCACCAAACTTTGGCATTTTCATGTTTTTACTGGCCCGACCGCAACTTTTACTGGCCCCGGGCCATCGGGCCTACGCCAATTTCGAGCGTTGCCTAATGTAATGCGGTCTAACAGCTGACTGAACCACGTATTATGCATGTGAAGTATACACTTGAGGTACTAGTAAAAATCATAGATCCGGATCGTGTTTTGAATCAAGAAACTCGATCAATTTCGACATCGGTAAGTCATTTTTTGCCGCATTTTCGCAGTGAACTTTGCTGAAATATCGAATTTTAGAGCAATCGGAAGTATTCCGCAGTTTGGAAAATTGTATTTTTGGAAGATTCAGGTGTTTTCACGATACAATCTCGGAAGTTTTTTCTGCCTCAAGCAGTCTCACACATTCGTTTTATCGCACAAACCGAGGGTTGTGGGGCCATGATTTGGTGAATTTAGCCCTCGTTCGCCGCTGCGATACGCCGCCGCGTGTGCTGCATGCGCTATGCCGCGCGATCGGGTATTAAAATTGATAGCGACAGCGGTGGGCTCTGGCGGTGGGGCACGCACGCGAAATGTAAGCTCACAGCACAGCGCGCTATAAAATGAATGGCGAAAATGGTGACACAACAAATGGATTAAATACCATATTTTGGGCAAATATCAGTTGTTTTTATTTCAAAGGGCATAATGATTTACATTAGGTAATTCCCAACCCATTGAATATCATTTGCATTATTTTTGTGCAATTTTAATTTTCATTTGCTTATGCCTACTTGAAGTTGGAAAGAAATCTTAGTTTATAAAGAAAAGTTAGAAAACCCAAGCAAAATATGAACATAATAAGCATGTGTTAATACATTTTCATGATATGAAGCAGATGCATCTAATATTGAAACTATGAATATGATTTCTATTCAGCCTGCAAAAATTCAACGACTTGCCCGTGTCCGATATCGGTCACGCAAATTATTTCGTGTAGGATTTCCAACACGGTGTGTCGGATTTCCGACCCGGTGTGTCACAACTCGGGAACAAACTAACGATCATAAATAAACCCCCATAAAATCAACATTAAACACAAATTAGGTAACTGGTTTAATACTGACAACCTTGATTAATACGAATTTCAATAGGTAGGATTTATTGCTAAATGCTCACATCTACAACCGTTCCTGAAGTGCGATCTTTCCAGCAAAAATGCATCAGCGAATCGTCCGATTGATGAAGATAGACGAGCCCCTTTCTCTTGTCCGGACTCACAGTCGTGCCTTTCAACTCCATTTTTCCAGCTTTAAATTCCACCAAATTCTTGCTAGCTGACCTAGAGCCAGTTGCAGAGCTTCCAAATAAAGCGCCTGACATGATGTTTTCTTGTAATTAACGGTAAAAATTGGTCTAAAAGAAGAACTTTGAAACGATCTTGCCGAAGTGAATAGAAACTGTAAAGTGTTGTGCAGGATGTCGTCCTTTAAAACAATTCGGTACTAATATCTCGCCCCTAGTAAATCTATTTTTCTTGTGTACGTTATTCTTTGAAACCAAACCTAATAAATACCATTAACACGTACATACAGTATAATAAATACATTTTTATTAAATTATGTTAACAAATAAAATAATATTTCTTTTAAATAATTGATTTATATCATATTCAAACATTGAATCTTAGCAGAGCGACACATATGTGTAGCGAAAAATATTAGGGCACCTTACATTAGAAGCATGAGATCGCAATATTTACGCTAGTCTCGCTTCGAAGTAATTATGTTGCTTTATTTTGAAGAAAAACATAAAATATATGTTAATCGATTGGATTAAGACATACATTTGTCATATAATAACAGTATTATGTTTATGTAGGAATGCGTTATATTTAGAGAAACGTAAAGTATACCTACGGATTTGATAAACCCGATTTTATGTTCAACCATTTTGAATTTTGCTGGACTCGGCCTCAATTCAAGGCAAAATTGGCTTGTTTATCAGTTTGAATCGGGGAATTTCGAGCAGTTTTCTTTATTAGAATACTGTTTCTGAATACTATCTTGGAGGATTCCTTATTCCTGAACCATCCTGGGATTTCCATTAATGATATGGATCTAGAGGAAGCGGGTATGTAGATCTACTCCAGATTGACAAGCGTAACCCATACTAGACCTACTAATCATACACTTGGACTGGACTCCAGCCTGGAGGGCCACGTGCGTTTAGTCCCACACGTTTCATATTGCGTAGGAAAAACCATCAGTAGAAAAATAGTATCGCTGACTTTCGCTGACAATGACTTTCCGTCATTAAACTAATAGAATCCACAAACTGTTCAAGGGCACTTCAGGTCAATAATTTGAGAGTAATTTCTCTTTGTCAGTAATTTCATTCGAATGATAAATATCTTCTACTACTTTACTAGATGATACGGGGATGATATTTGTCATGACTGTCTTGTGCGTTGACTTTTAGTCTAGTAATAGTATGTTTTGTTTAATTTTAGTAATGGTCCTAAGTAAAATAATAAAAAATCATTGCTTTTTATCAGGAAAGCTAAACAGGTATAAAGTTGATGAATTTATTTTTGTAATACATGAATGGAACTAGAAGACGCCCTAGGCCTATACATGTGTTATTTAAATTGTAAACAAAATCTTTAATAATGAAATACCTGAATATATTTCCCAAGTCTTGATCATTCACCTTCACCAACTTTAATGATCCCTCCTTGCAGAAAACCCCCAAACAATGGCTCTCCCAGTCCCAGGGCAGAGTGACCCAGAGGTGCAGTCTGCAAGGTCCTTCCTGCGGCGCAGGTTCCTTCACTTCCTGATCGCAGTCTCGGGTCACAAGATGGACTTCGCCATGCACGAACACACCAACGTCTCCGCAGAGTTTGGCATGATGGACATTGATGTACGCCAGATCCAGGTGTCAGACTTGGTGACGCCGATCGGGGTGCAGAAGGAGGCCATATTGAGGACAAGTGATATCATTGCCATGGAGCTTGCTGTGGATGGGACTGATGCTCTGGACAGATATCATACATGGACAAAATAACAGGAACTATGTCTATGAGTATGAGCTGTTTTCAGACTTGCAAGAGATGTATTGACATGAGGAACATGATCTGAATACTGATACGATTTTATGTTGTCAACTTGTCACAAGATGCATGTATGATCCATATTATTGAAAAATAAATGACCTGAAAAGAAGACATTACCTGGTATAAGTGCTGACTGGTGTAATTTTGTAATACATGTACTTCATGAGCCTAGGAATCATGATCATGGAGGTCACTGTGGATGGGACAAATGCTCTGGACAGATCAATCATGAACCTAGGAATCATGATCATGGAGGTCACTGTGGATGGGACAAATGCTCTGGACAGATAGCATTGATGAGCCTAGGAATCATGATCATGGAGGTCACTGTGGATGGGACAAATGCTCTGGACAGATCAATCATGAGCCTAGGAATCATGATCATGGAGGTCACTGTGGATGGGACAAATGCTCTGGACAGATAGCATTGATGGATGAGCCTAGGAATCATGATCATGGAGGTCACTGTGGATGGGCCATATGCTCTGGACAGATAGCATTGATGGATGAGCCTAGGAATCATGATCATGGAGGTCACTGTGGATGGGACAAATGCTCTGGACAGATAGCATTGATGGACAATCAGGATAAAATAACAGGAACTATGAGCTGCTGTTTTCAGACTTGCAAGAGACAACTGACATGAGATACATGATCTGGAAATGATGCGGTTAGAAAAGAAGACATTACATTGTTGAAATAATAAAGGGATGATACTTGGCTAACTCAGGCCTGTATGTCCACGAGTCCTAGATGTGGAGACGTTGATCAATACACGCATTCCGTACAGTGACTAACTGACGATATGTACACATTTAGCTGTATTAGTGGCATGCATGTTGCCTAGTGTGGATGGTGCAATGATCTGGATAGAAAGGGAAATTTGAAAAACCGAAACCTGTCCCATGATTTTATTGTTAATACGAATACAACAAGGTATGAGGGAACCGCTAGAATTAAAATTTTATTTTGAGGATTTGGACAATGTTACTAAGTCCCTTTAACAACAGGAATATAAAGTGTTAAATCATGTGATATTCAAGGATTTGAAGAGTTCTAACCAAAAAAATGCATACTATATTGAACGTGTTCTAACTCAAAGTAGGTCTCTGAAATTTATGGTGAGGTATTCTTGTGAATTGACATTTTTCCCTTACTAATAAAGTAATATAGTCTTGCAAAGGTTTCTAAGCTTGTTTTAAAAAGGTAGCTTAGCCTTAGAAGTTGAAGTCTAACAGGATTAGAAACAGGATTAGAAACATTGTATTCATGGAACTGCATGTACCCAAGTACAGTATACTGACGTAATTAATGTTTTGTTTTGCTACTTTCCCGGGTTATCTTCTGAAGATATAGATGTAGAGCCAGACTGATTCCATTAAAAAGAAAAGTTTTGGTAAGGCTGAGCTTTAGTAACCAAAACCTGCACAATAACATTACAAACTAATACATGTAGTTATAACTCCACCATGCTCGAAAGGTATAGAAAATTACAAACGACTAAGTAAAAAGCCTGTTATCATTCAAAGAGAGCCATTAAAACACAAGAGGGCACTCTCTAAAAAAGCATTGGTTTGAACAATTTTTCATACAAAATTATGCATTTGATGTTTTGTTGAAATAATGATCAAATAGAGAGATCATCAACAACAATTGAAAAACCTCATTTGAAATTGTTTGAAAAAGTGTAAGCAGTTTAAAAAAAAAATCATAGAATAAATGTGGGGCCCCAGATTTATTCCGATCGGATTTATTTATTGATTTTTCAGTCGTTTCTGAACCGATTTTGACAAATAAAGTTTATTTTGTCATTAAAGGGATCTAGTAACTTTGTTGACATGTGCAAAAGTGATGAGTGGTTGATACAATGTATATTGTTGTTATATGATATGTCCACTGGGTGTTGTGTGAAAATTTCAAATTTCAAGTTAAATGGACCTAATAAATTATGGCCGAGTAATGAGCAAAAATGCAAAATGATATTCAGTAATTCATTGCAGTCACTTTGTACACGGTTTTCGCGATCCAGTTGATAATTCAACATCTGAACACTTCAATCGTACATATTCTTTTTTACGAAAGGGAACACCTATATTTCAATTATGTCAACAATCTTTAAGGGGCCTTGCAAATAAAAAAAAAAAATCCAAACATCAAAATCAAATTTGGATAGAGCTTACCCCACCCACACACCCTCCTATCCCAACTTTTTTTTTTTTAAATCTATCTCCGACATAGACACAAAACTCAAATCATAATCATGACTCTTTAAAAGTCATCCATTTGAGACGAGTAAAGTGCAGTTTTTGACACAAAATCTTTATTTTGGGGAGTTTTCCAATTGTTTTTTTTTTATTTTTATTTGTTTGAAAAGGACTGAAAATCTCGTCTTTTGGCGCGTGAAATTTCTGTCTCGGGCGTGCACCAAATCGCATTATTTCACGCCCAAAAATGCAAAATCTCCCTACTGTGGGAGGGGGACATCCCGTCCCACACCCTCCCTCGAAATGTCCCCCCCCCCTCCCACACTTTTGAGAAGTTGTTGACGCCCTTCCTTTTTTTCATGGGGGCTCAATGCCCTAGACTCTATCGATGGCTCTATATAGTGCTTTTCATTTTTTTGTGCGTGGGGCGTTTCCCACTTCCCACTAGGCATTTTGCCTAACACACATGAGTTGCAAATGTCTGAAATCTAAAAGCTTCCGGGGGCTCTGCCCCCTGGACCCCCATTATTGTCCCCAAAAATGTGGGTGCCTCTTGACTCAACAAAGTTAGGTCTTCGAGCCATCAAGACACTTTCAATGAGCGCAGAAAAAATGGTGACTCTGGACAATTTTCATATTTGGCCCCCATCGCAAAAACTGATCGACGCCTCTGACACACAGCTAGAAAAGGACAACATGTTGATGAAAGTAAGAGCTGAATCATGCATTGGAGGTGGATTTTCATCAACCTCATAAATTAGCCATCAAATTTTAAAACAATAATACAATTTGTAATACAGATTTCAAAAATCCCTTATAATTATATCACTAGTCTACTAGGTTTATACATGTACCTGTAATGGAGAACTATAGTAAAAAATGGAACAACCTTATTCTACAAAAGAACCAATAAGGGATGTGATGGTGTCATCAGCTTATCATGCGTGCACATTTTCACGGCGATCGGCCGCTCCGCGACCGAGATCTTAAGGGAGGGCCATAATGCCCCCCCCCCCCCCGCAGGCCGCGAATTTATTTTTCCCAAACAGGTTTACTATGGCACTAACGCATAAGATATAAAAATTTCGCACCCCGGCCGTAGGAAGACCTCAAATAGCCCGGCCTTTTTAGGGTTAAACCGAACATTTGTTGCATTATTCCGAAGGTTCGTTATTCCGAAGGTTCGTTATTCTAAAGGATCGTTATTCCGAGGGTTCGTTATTCCGAAGGTTAGCTATTCCTAAAATGAAATCGGGTTCGTTATTCCGAAGGTTCATTAAAACGAAAATAAAATAGGGTTCGTTAATCCGAAAATTAAATCGGGTTTGTTATAATACTATAGTACCACGGGGTAAGAGGAAGGGGGGGGGGGGCTTGATTAAACAAAATAAAAACAAACTGTAATTTCGGATTGGCGTAGCCACGTAGGGAAGGGGGCTGCTTGATACAGGATCTGTAATTAACATAGACATATAGTTGTAAAGTGGCAAAGTAAGGTTAAGGGAAAATAATTGGGTTAATTTAGTAGATTATGCAGGTCGTATAGGGTGCGGGGGGGGGGGGGGGGGTATTGACTCCATTATCGTTGTAAAGTGGCATAGTAAGGTTAGTAATGCATAGTAAGGTGGCTACGCCAATTTAAAATTCAAGTTTTGTTTTTTCTTCATTTAATATAGGGGAAGGTGGGGCAGGATGGGCCACATTTTTTTTCAAGGTAGTTTATTTCAACCAACAAAATAGATACACACACGTACATTAGGATATATATATATAGATTGTGTAAGGCTACGCTATCACACCCAATCCTGACTTATTTGACAAATCTTCTTTGAAGTTATAGTCAATTTAACATAATTTCATGTGTCCCATCCTGCCCCACATTTTTGGGGCAAGATGGGACACAGAATGGGGTTGTAATATTGCCAAAATCGGCAAAAATAAACTTCAAAGAACTGGGATATTTTATCCTGCCCCCCCCCCCCCCCCCCCCCCCCACACAAACACATAACACTTTGTACACACACATTCGACTTTCAGTCCTTCGTCATATCGTGTCAGAGATGGTCTAACTTCTTACAAGCAACAATTTTTACATCAGGAAAATCAATTTATGCGTTTTTCCGTAAAAGTTCAAGAGAATCCCGTCATCTTTGGGCGTAAATATAGCTACCCGTGCATGTGTTTTTCAACAGTACAGCTTATAGCGACAGCTATTGCTTCCCTTGAAAAATACAAGCTTGTCCCATCCTGCCCCATCCTGCCTCACCTTCCCCTAGAGCCTGCATTAAGCATGCCCCTCCCCCTTCCCACCCTTGGTCACCCCAATCAAACATTTAGGGGGTTTTAATCTGTTTATTGATTAAGCGAGCCCCCCCCCCCCCCCCCCCCCCCATCCTATTTCCCACGTGGCTACGCTAATCTGAAATTATAGTTCTGTTTTCTCTTTATTTAATACAGAGCCTGTATTAGGCAAGCCCCCCCCCCCCCTCCCTTCCTTCCTTCCTTCCCGTGGCTACGCCAAATTTGAAATTATAGTATTATAACAAACCCGATTTCATTTTCGGATTAACGAACCTTATTTTATTTTCGGACTAACGAACCTTCGGAATAACGAACCTGATTTTATTTTCGGACTAACGAACCTTCGAATAACGAACCCGATTTCATTTTAGGAATAGCGAACCTTCGGAATAACGAACCCTCGGAATAACGAACCTTCGGATTAATGAACATTCAGAATAACGAACCTTCGGAATAACCGAACCTTCGGAATAACGAGCTGTAAGTGTAACCGAATGTTTAACAGAAATAGTGAGTAGTGATCAACTGAATAGGATGCATGTATACTCCGCAAAAAAAAAAACTGGACACTTGTATAAAACCAAATATTTCATCTTCCTTTACGATATAATATATGATATTGTATATCAAAATAAAGATAAAACGACCCTATTCAGTATTAGCATAGAATCCACATGAAATCATTCATGCATGACTTGTCACGGTCAATTAACCACAGCAAGGTCTGTTTTCAAAAATAGCAAAAATGGAACATCCACTCAACCATATTATGTTGATAAGCATAATCTAAAACGCTATATTCATGACATCGACATGGCATAATTTGTCAATACAAATGTGACCCTTTCTATCTTCATCTCAATAAAAAGTATAAATGAAGACAAATTGTGAACGTTATAGGTTTTATTTTCATGCAAAAGTAAGAAAATGGGGAATTCCAGGGCAAATGTTTATTAGTGGAAACCACAGTTTGTGCCCTTATTTCAACATGAAAAATTGTATAAATTCTTCTCAAGAAATCTACCGTAGTCCAAAGATCTTCCAAACCTGATGTCACCATTGGTCAAACAGTTGGGCAGTCTTTAACATGACATTTGTCTAGGTAACTATCGTTAAAATTGCAGGGGACACACTCAAACAGACATGCATCATGCCTCTAATACAGACCAGTATGATGATGCTCTCATAACCTGGCCCTGTTTTATTGACAAATTTGTATTTTCAGAGTTTGTTCATAACAATAAAGTTATTATCAAAATATTGTCATAATGTACTTGCCCCGCACATCTTGTTTTAAGTGAAACGCTTACTATCATCCTGATCATGTCAGTCGAATGGCGGTGTGGTCCTCCATTGTTTTTGCTATTTTTGAAAACAGACCTTGCTATATATTGTTAATTGACCATTGCAGTTCATGCATGAACGATTACACCTTTAATTTATACCCTGCATGCAGAGGAATAAATTCCCTTTAATTTGATATGTGATAATCTACACTTTATTGTACATTAATATGAAATATTTCAACTTATACAAGTGTCCAGTTTCTTTTTTTGCGGAGTAGATGAAATGGGGTGATGGTGACAAATAGGGAATGAGTATAATAGATGAACAGAACTAAATAACTATGTCAAAATATACGACCCTACACTAGTAGGCTATTTTTTTTTTTTTTGAAATAGTATTTTATTTTTCTCTCAAACAAACAAATTTACAACGTAAATCATTTGCAATACAAAACAAATTCTTTCAACAAATTCATATGAATACTCATAAATTATTATTTACAATCCACATACAATTAAGTGTTACCTAAACAATAATCATACTCTTACTCTATACAATTCATATTTTCTGTATGTTTTCTTTTAACATTTTCCAACCACTTTTCGTTTAATTTCATGTTAGCAAGATCTTAATGTATGTTTTTTTTTTATTTGAAAGTGTTCCATTCTCTCTCAAATCATTATTTTCCAGAGCACACTTTTAAAAGTACAAATGTGGATCAACCAAAGCTCTTATCAAAATCATCATATCCAATTAAAAAATTAAATTAAAAAACATGTCAAAAGCCAACAAACTAACAATTGTGTACACCATTACATATAAATTTGCAATACAAAACAAATTCTTTCAACAAATTCATATGAATACTCATAAATTATTATTTACAATCCACATACAATTAAGTGTTACCTAAACAATAATCATACTCTTACTCTATACAATTCATATTTTCTGTATGTTTTCTTTTAACATTTTCCAACCACTTTTCGTTTAATTTCATGTTAGCAAGATCTTAATGTATGTTTTTTTTTCATTTGAAAGTGTTCCATTCTCTCTCAAATCATTATTTTCCAGAGCACACTTTTAAAAGTACAAATGTGGATCAACCAAAGCTCTTATCAAAATCATCATATCCAATTAAAAAATTAAATTAAAAAACATGTCAAAAGCCAACAAACTAACAATTGTGTACACCATTACATATAAATTTGCAATACAAAACAAATTCTTTCAACAAATTCATATGAATACTCATAAATTATTATTTACAATCCACATGCAATTAAGTGTTACCTAAACAATAATCATACTCTTACTCTATACAATTCATATTTTCTGTATGTTTTCTTTTAACATTTTCCAACCACTTTTCGTTTAATTTCATGTTAGCAAGATCTTAATGTATGTTTTTTTTTTATTTGAAAGTGTTCCATTCTCTCTCAAATCATTATTTTCCAGAGAACACTTTTAAAAGTACAAATGTGGATCAACCAAAGCTCTTATCAAAATCATATCCAATTAAAAAATTAAATTAAAAAACATGTCAAAAGCCAACAAACTAACAATTGTGTACACCATTACATATAAATTTGCAACCTATCAACATAAATAGATGATAATCATTATAGTGTTTGAGAGAAAACCTATAAAAAAAAAGGAAAACAATGGAGAGATAACAGAAGAAAGAGAAGAAGAAAAAAAAAAAAAAAAAAAGGGGGGGGGGGGGAGGCGGTAGTAAGAAAAAAAGAAGAAAAAAACAGTACTTGGTGTCTCTGTCTCATACCCTAGGCAGAGAGTGTGTTCCATTTTCTGTAATGGATTCGCAAAATCCCTCTCTGTTCAGCTATCTTTCTTTCTTCCCTTTATTTTTCAATAATGTATCTTTAATATCTCTTATAGTTGGAGGATAATCTTTCGTTCTATTATTAATAAATATCATACTTTTTATCAATAGTATAACGTGATTTAATAATTGGTCTTTCCCTACATTGCTAACCTTAATTCCCACATGGACCCCTTTCCAATCTATATTTGTTAATTCTTTTAAATCAAACTCATTACCGCAGTCTACCCAAATCATTCTTACCTTTTCACAAGAATAGAACAAATGTTCATAGGTTTCCTGCATTTTATGACAAAACGAGCATAAATTACTATTCCCCATATGAAAAGTAAACATATGTTTTTTTGTATAAATAAGGTTATAGAGTAATTTAAATTGAAATTCCCTTAGTGTACTATTAAGCGTGGATTTTCGGGAACGTACAAAAATATTTTCATTATCCTTTCCAAAAACATTATATAAGTGTTCTATATTGCGAACTGCAAAAGACTTCTCTACCCTTGAATTTAACAAATGTTCATATATACCTTTTGAAGTTATGTCACATAATGAATAATCTTTTTCATTCAATCGAAACGAAACTCCAAATTCAATGCAGTATCTTCCATTACATTATAATTTCTACTTAACAATTGTTTCCATATAAATGGTATATTTTCAAAAATCTGTTTTACTATGTCAATTTCTGACCTATCTAATCCTAGTCTAATGAATTCATGGACAGATTTTATTCTTCCTTTACTGTCGACTATATGATGTTTTTTATAAATATTTTTCAAAAATAATGTTTCATTATAATAAATGTGTCCATTAATTCGAATGTATCTATTATTAAAAACAATTTGATTTCTGCTTCCAGTTTCTTTTAACAAAAAATCTTTTGAACCTATCCAAGCTTCTAACATTTCCCTATAAAAAACCGGAAGTGACAAGTTCAATAAATCAAATGAACTATTACAAAAAACACCAACAGACCTCCTACTTGTCGAGTCAAGAATTTAAAAACTCTGTTCCATCCCATCATTGATTCCCCCTCAAAAAGTCTCTTAATCCACATTAGTCTCTGTGTCCGAATAAACAATTGAAAATCAATCATTTTTAGACCCCCCTTTTCATATTTCAAAAAAGTAACTTCTCGTTTAATTTTATCTTTCCCATGCCACAAAAAATCAAATGTTAATCTATTTAAATCTTCTATTACACCTGGCTGTATTGGAGTGAGTGAAGATATATATATTAATTTAGAAATCACAAACGTCTTTATCAATTGAATTTTTCCCATCAGGGTCAAGTCCCGCTGTTTCCACCATATTAATAAATGTTTAATTTTGCTTAAAATTTCTTTATAATTAATTCTTTCTTGAACTTCAGGATCCATAGAAAAATATATACCTAATATTTTAATCAACCGAACTTTTTTACCAAAAGGAGTTACAATTTCCCTTCCGTGCAGAGGTCCTAATAACAGAACATATGTTTTGTCTCGATTTATTTGTAATCCCGATAGTATAGCAAAAGTTTCAAATATTTCATTTAATTTTATCAACGAATCTTTATCTTTTACAAAAAGCGTCATATCGTCTGCGTATAAAACTTGTTTAATATGTGCCTTTCCAAAAATAAACCCTGAAATTTCATTGTCGGTCCTAATCGAGCGTGCTAAAGTTTCTATACATAATATAAATAAATAGGGTGATAAAGGGTCTCCCTGCCTTACTCCTTTCATAATATTAAAATAACCAGTGGATACATTGCCATTAAATACACAACTCTGAGCGCCCTTATAGAGAGTACGAACCCATTTACAAAATGAAGTCCCAAAACCAAACGTCTTTAACACATTTTGCAAAAAATCATGAGAAACAGTATCAAAAGCCTTTTTAAAATCATTGGCTAATAAAAACCCTGGTATATTATTTGTTTTAGTATAAAAAATCATATCATCTATCAATCTTATAGCCTCACCTATATTTCTCCCTTTTAAATATCCTACCTGATCTATACTAATAAGTTCACCTAATACTTTTTTAATCCGAACAGACAATACCTTGGCTAAAATTTTATAATCTACGTTTAGTAATGATATAGGCCTATAATTTGTTATTTGAAAGGGGTCTTTATCTTCCTTTTGAATCAATATTATAATAGCTTGTTTTTGTGAAGAAGATAATTCTTCTTTAACAAATGCTTCATTTAAGGCCCTTACCACAATACCGTAAATGTTTGAATAGAAGCGCTATGGTACATGGCTCTGTAAAATAGCGTCATCTGAGTCCAAAAGTATGAAGTTTCCCGAGACGTTGAACGCAATTTAAATGTGAATGATAATGAATATTGATGATGAATAATGACTACTAAATGTAAGTTGGTTTACAGGAAGCTTGCGATTGAAATAAACGATTGTATCAAAAAGGGTATTATATAACAGATTACTGATTCAAATTCCTTAATAGATGTTCAAAGCCACCACTATCAACAAAGGCTAATTTAAATGGGGCCTATATAGACCTCTCTTGCAGGTGGGAAAACATTTACGTTCCGAGTAAAATTTGCATTGGGAGGTATACATGAGATTAGTGTTTCGCATCCACACTTTCCTTGATTTAAGTATTTATGGAGAAAATAGTCAGCCTCCATAAAAATTGATTATCAGCTCCGTCACTAAATTTCCTAGACTCCTTGATTTTCTAAAATGAGAATTGCGGACAACAAATATTTACATCGGATATGAAAACATTATAGGTGAAACTTAAATGTGCTAATAATATCACACCGCATTTCTATCTTTGTAAAATTTGATCTATGTACATACAAAAATGATGTCTGGGTTAGGGTTAGGGTTTGTTCTTGTCGAGCCCACCATAGGTGGAGGGAGACTAAGGGATTCAAATTGCGTCCGTCCGTCCGTCTGGTTGTCCGTCCGTCTGTCCGTGACGCTTACGAAAATTTTAATAACTTTCCAACCCTGCATCTGTTTGTAACCAAACTTGATTGGTAGATGCCCTACATTGGCCTCCATGATATTCTGGGGTCAAAGGTCACATAAGTAGGTCAAAGGTCAAATGAGGTCAAGTGCGCGCAAGTGGGCGAGACACTTTACGGCTATCGCCTTGTTTGGATTGTTTTTGTTAAGAATGGTATAATGATCAATTATTATTAGTGCATTTTTATATTCATATGAATTTCCCGAGTTGAGCATAGGGATACTCATCTTCGAGAAGGCATGCCCTTAGTACAGGAATATAAGAAATAACAACAAAACACTGTTTATATTCATGCAATAACGTTAAGACTGGAGGCACAATAGAATCACGAACGTGTCTTTCTTGAATTCCATCTATGATTATACAATATCATGGATTCTTGAATAAAGGCTGTTATTGGCAACAATTGATGCTTGCCCGCTCTCCATTCAGCTTGCCTGGTGGAATAGCAGCTGACTGGTGCAAAATTTGGTCTTTAAATGATTAACAAAAGACAAGCAATGATTCGCTAAGTACTTATTCACGATCCCATTGTATGACAATTTTCCCCTGCTTGAATATCAAGTTAAATCGGACATCATTGAATTTCTTTCGTTAATCGTTGACAGAATACATTCTGCACCGTCAGCTGCTATTTCGTCAAGCAAGCTGAATGTATGTCGGGCAAGCATCAATGGTTGCCAAGAACAACCTTTATTTACGATTCATTTAAGGTATCATCATATGGAATAAAAGAAAGAAACATTCGCGATTCTAGTAAACGATTCGCTCGTTTTTGTTTTCTATATACTGAGCTGAGGGCACAACTTCTCGATGATGATTATATACTATATTCAAATCTGGGGATTCATCTAAATATACTGTTACATAGTAATTTAATTAATATCGGGTGTTGATATTCTATTGTCTGCATGGAGTCTAAATCTCCTTAAAGACCTAAAAAATGTAACATTGAATTTCATATACATTAAGATGTTGACTTAATTTATATATGACTCTTGTTGATGAGACCCATCATAATATCCAATGTGTTATTGTTTGCCATTCATTTGACATTTCATTTTTAAAATGTCTTACCCTCTTGCTACTATCTATTTTCTTCATAAACACTCAGACCAAGGGAAGTGCGAATGCGAAAAGCTACTTACAAGTATATACTTCCCTATGAGCACGTAAAGCGAAACATTGTGTTTCCACAATCATGCAATAAAGATAATAGTCCCGATACAAGACTCCCCATTCATATTAGCCTTTGTTAATAGTGGCTTAGAACAGCATTATAGTAAGGAATTCGAATCAGTAATCGCTTATATAATACCCTTTTTGATACAATCGTTTATTTAAATCGCAAGCTTCCTGTAAACCAACTTACATTTAGTAGTCATTATTCATCATCAATATTCATTATCATTCACATTTAAATTGCGTTCAACGTCTCGGGAAACTTCCTACTTTTGGACTCAGCTGACGCTATTTTAAAGACAACGTACAGAGCCATGTACCATAGCGCTTCTATTCAAACATTTACGGTATCACCAATGACAGGCCAAAATAATTCATAAAATTCTACACTAAGACCATCATTTCCGGGTGACTTATTGCCTTTCATTTCTTTTAAAACCGCTATACATTCACCTTGAGTAATATTACCTTCACATACTTCCTTTGATTCTAAACCTAATTTTGGCAAATCTTTAAAAAATAGACTATCATTAAACATTTCTACATCCACAACAAATTTTGAATATAATCCAACATAAAACCTTTGTATTTCACGAATAATTATATTCATAATATCAAAACTTATTTTTCCTCCTTCTACTAATAATTTACTTATTATTGTCTTCTTTTTATTTGATTCCATTAATTGCACAAAATATTTAGTATTTTGTTCCCCTCTCTCATAGAAGGATGATCGAGATCGAACTTTCAAACCCTCATTAATATATTCATAACATTGTTTTAACTCCATCCTTTTATTTTCCAACATATCAACCTTTTCCTTTTCTTCCTTTTCTATCAATTCTTTCTCAATTACACTTATATCATTTTCAAGATTTTGAACTTTCTCTTTCCTTTTTCTAGATTTTTCTTTAGAATATTTCCTAATAAAATTACTAATTTTCATTTTCAAAAAATCCCAATACACTCTTACATCTTTTATTCTTTTCCATATATATTCCTTAATCTCACTATTTCCTCTTTCATCTGTCTAACAAAATCCACATCACCACATAAACTATTATTAAACTTCCAATAGCTACCTTTACTTTTAATTGAGCAATTAGGCAAATTATAAAATTGTAACTCAACAGCAAAGTGATCCGGTGCAATTGATGGGATTATATTGCATTTTAAAACAATTTGTTCTAAATTATGTGAAATAAAAAAATAATCTAAACGACTTTGTACAAAAGGGTTAATTTGTCTATACGTATATTGTTTTTTCAAACCATTTTTCCCCCGCCAAATATCTAATAAAGTCCATTTGTCCTTATAATTATCAAAATGTTTAAGAAATATCGACTGTACCTCTTTTATATTACTTCCAAAATAATCTAAATCAACATTATAAATCATATTAAAATCACCTCCCATAATTATTGGGTTACCATTAACATTTATTGTATCCAAAATATTATCAATACTACTCAAAAACTCTATCTGCTCAATTGATTTCCCCCTTACTGGAAAATACACATTTATTAATATTAATCTTAATCCCTGAATAATACAGTCCAAAATAACAAATCTCCCTGCATTATCATTGCGCACTTGCAGAACCTGGATATCTAATTTAGAGTCTATCAAGACCGCCACCCCTCTACTGTGATTTGTCCCATGGCTATAATAAATTGTTCCATCCCACAGAGAACCCCATACATCTTCAACATCATTAGTGCTAAATGTCTCCTGCAAAAAAGCTACTTCTACTCGTTTATCTCTTAACCAAGTAAAAATACCACCCCTTTTTGTTCTTTCCCTAATTCCTTTAACATTCAAGGATAAGAGGTTGCAAATAAACGATATACTATCAAAATCCATCATAATATATCAATATCAATAAGTAGTAACTTTCTCATCATTTCTATTTGAATATAACCTGAATATCGAGACAGAGACACACACTTCTCTAGAGTAACCTTCATAATTCTGACTGTTACCACCTTCTAAACAATAAGAAAAATAGGAACTACCGCCATAACCCTTGAAAAAAGAAAGGAGAGAAATCACACAGTCACAAGAATAACAATACATAGAAGGGAAAAAAACACGGATAAATCGAATCGAACCACCAAGTGCGAACAAAAAAAGAATAACAATAATCTACCGTCCGAATGAGCCGCCACCATAGGCGCCGGAAGTGGGGGGGCAGGGGGGGCGGCCGCCCCCCCAATCCAAAAAGTGGGGGGGCAAAACGCAATTTTGCCCCCCCCAAAAAGCCCCCCCCCCCCCCTCCCAAAAAATAAAAAAAGAGAGTGGGAAAGACGCAATCAAATGTATGAGCTAACGTTCAAAAACTAGTCTATACATCCATTTTCAATTTTCGCTGCGCGCTTCGCGCGCGAACAGATTATCTCAGTTTGTTGTAAACATCTGATGAGAGCATAGACATTTATTCTTTTTTTGTTTAACTCGGATTCTAAATTTCCTCCACAGGTATGGCATGAAGTGCACCAAATTGCACCATTTCAAGTATATAAATGCAAAATCTTCCCCGTGGGAGGGGGATACCCCCTCCCAAACCCTCCCTCTCTGGCTCTGCCCAAGCCCTCGGTCGCTTCGCTCCCTCGGGATTATTAGCTGTAGGCCATGTTGTTGGATCATACATGCGCCATATGGTTTATGTTGGAACTGTGTATGACACTAAATACAATATTTATGTGTGAGTTTGGGTGCATATTTATTAGTGCGTCAAGTATTTGTTTTCTTCGTGAAAAATATATCAAATCATAACACGCTTTCCCACATACAGTTAATCTTAAGCCCGAATTTCCTATCTAGGTATGCACCAGATTGCACAATTTCAAGTCCATAAATGCAAAATCTTTCTTACCGTGGGAGGGGGATACCCCCTCCCAAACCCTCCCCCTTCCTCCCTGCCCCAGCCTCAGGCGCTTCGCTCCCTCGGTACTCATTATTGGCTGTGTGTTGTTGGATAATTATGGTTTATGTTGTTGTGTGTGTGTTTTGGGGTACATATTTATTAGTGTGTCAATTATTTGTTTTCTACGTGAAAAATATATTAAAAACTTTCTGGTCGATCAAATCATATCAGGTACGCTTTCCCAAATACAGCCGAATTTCCTATCTAGGTATGCACCAGATTGCACAGTTTAAAGTCCAAAAATGCAAAAGCTCCCTACCGTGGGAGGGGGGACACCCCCCTCCAACACCCACCCCCCGCTCAGTCGCTTCGCTCCCTCGCAATGTCTCACTCTCACATCTGGCTCAAAGTTGGAAACCCACAGTGTGGTTGTGCATGAGCCCCTACACACAAAAATTGTGAGCCCCCTTGGGGTTTTGCCCCCCCCAATCCAAAACTGCTTCCGGCGCGCCTGGCCGCCACCCATCCCTTCACAACCTATTCTAAATCCGCCTAACCACTGAATTTTGGCTTTCTTTAGAATCCTTCAGTCTTGACCGAGATTAGACTGCATCAATCTAAAGAGGCTAATAATAGGGAGCCAAGCACCAAGTGCCTTTATTACACAATTACGAGGGCAATCACTGCATTTCAAGCAAGAGAGAACCCTTTCCTCAAACATTTCGCATTCATTATACTCCAAACAAAAGTATTGACCAATTCCATGTATTTTTCTATAGGACACCTCATACCAATCGATTTTGTCAATGCCCCCTTGTACCCAAAGCACGAAACCCTATTTTAAAAATAAAACCTACTTTTGCTTCTTTAAGCATTCTATTAAAAAAGAACAAGAATCAATGAACCATTTTCGAAAATCCCTCAGTCCTGACCAAAAGCAGACAGGAGGTCTCAAAAAGTAGAGAACATTCTACGACTGTAAACAAAATAATAACATAATAATAAAAATAAAAAATACCTTGTCTCATACTCTGTACTCCAAGAAAACAGTGACGTGTTTACACCTGTTGATAGTGTTTCCTATCCCT
>JBAMJV010011139.1:0-33746 GCA_037951105.1 Echinarachnius parma | reverse complement strand
TTATTTTGGAGGCGCGCTGGGGTCACAGAACAAAGGCGCGTTATTTGCAATGAATTCTCACTGGATTATGCTCAGTTATTATAGCTGAATGACTTTTTACACTGAGTGTTTCGAAGAGTTAAAGGGATAGTTGAGTATTGGTCAAACTTAACTTTAGTAACTAAAACCTGCACCATTACGGTACAAAATAATAGTTATAACTTCACCATGCTCGAAAAGTATACACAATTACAAACGACTAAGTGAAACCCCTGTTATCATTTAAAAAAAGAGCCGTTACAACTCAAGAGGGTGCTCTCTAAAAAAATAATTGATTTTAGCCATTTTTCATACAAAATTGTGCATGTAATGTTTTGTTAAAATAATGATTCAATAGAGATATCATCAACAACTTTTTAAAAACCTATTCAGATTTTTTTCAAAGCAGTCTTTAAAGGGATAGTTGAGTTCTGGTAGAGAGAGTACAGAATTTTAGTAACCAAAACCTGCACCATTACATTACAAACTAATAGTTATAACTCCACCATGCTCAAAAGGAATTAAACAATTACAAACGACTTAGTAAAAAAGCCTGTTATCATTCAAAAAGAGCTGTTTAAACTAAAGAGGGCGCTTTAAAAAAGGCATTTGTTTAAACCATTTAAAATAAGATATTGTGCATGTGATGTTTTGTTGAAATAGTGATTAGATAGAGAGATAATCAACAACTATCTAAAAACCTTGTTTGAAAAAATGTTAAAGAGGAAGCATTTTAAAACGAATTTTAACGGCTCATTCAAAATTATTGAATACTTGTGGGGCCCCACATTTATTACAAATGGATATGTTTTTGGATATTTCAGCCGTTTCTGAACCGATTTTGATCAAATAAAGTTTATTCTGCCATTAAAATGGTATGCTCTTTCAAATTTGACACTCATTTTTTCATTATCTCACAAACAAATTAATTTGTGTAGCGCCCTCTCTACCAAAACTCAACTATCCCTTTAAAGGGATAGTTGAGTTCTGGTAAGGAGAGTACAGTTTTGGTCAAACTGTATTTTAGTAACCAAAACCTGCATCATTACATTACAAACCAATATTTATAACTCGAAAGGAACACAACATTACTGACTTAGTAAAGATCCTGTTAATATTTTTTTAAAAGCCGTTAAAATTCAAGAGGGCGCTCTCTAAACACTCATCGGTTTCAACGATTTTGAATAAAATATTGTGCATGTGATGTTTTGTTGAAATAGTGATTAGATAGAGAGATAATCAACAACTATTTAAATACCTATTTTGTAATATTCACGTAATATTTAGATGCGTTTAATGCCACTAATGATATTACATGTAAACTGTGTTTTCTTTCTAGGCCAAAGGGGGGGGGGGGGGGGGTGCCTAGACCATTGGTTTAGTTGGTCGAGACCGATAAAAAGTGGACCTTTTTTTAATTTGAGGGAGGGGGTGGTTCAATTTCGTGCAGGATAAGAATGATAATAAAAGGTTTAATTTATCTAGCGCCATAATATGAATAGTATCCCTAACCGCTTTACACTAGTACTTACCCCTTTCAACTGTCAATAAAAGTGAACACTTATATAAAAAATATCATGTGTGTTTGACTGGACACTCGAGGCTGCCATTTTTTGGGCTCTAACAAAGTGGGTTACATATAACCACCGACATATCGCCAGATTTAACAACAGCAGTAACTATATCCGCGTTTGTTCGTCCACGCTCATATGTGCTCACATGACGTTGGAAAAAGACTCCAATTTTTCTGATTGTAAAACTGCCGTCGGAGGGAACAACACGGAATGATTCTCTCCGTCGGATTTGAAATGATATTGAGGGAAGATTATAAGCCCCTAGACGTTGTCGAGGGACGTATTATCTTCACGAAAAAAGCATTTCAAAAGAGTCTCGAGGGAATATTACATGATGTTCCCAACAACAAAGTTGACATATTATGTTGTAATATATGTACAAGTGAAAAATCTTTACACTTTTTAGCATCGAGCTCGAATATGAATAATTGTTGCTTTTCAAACTACCGATTATTGTTCCAGTAGATAAGCACTGCTACATACATGAATTATGTAGGCCTACTATAATGGTCCCTCCTCTTATTGGAAATCTTGCCCCCCCCCACCCCCCCCCCACCCCCCCCCCCCCCCCCCCCCCCCCATTGGCTCACCCCAGTCTTGATATACCCTGCATACCCTAGTATAGCTTCTACATGACATGATATGTCAATTGCATAGAAACCGCCTTCCATACATTGTGGTCACATGACTCTACGCTGGGGGTCGGGGAAAACCCATTGAGAAAATAAAAATCCATTTGCCACCTACAGGTGCAGTACGTGTAACGTACATGTACACAGTATACATATCTTGCAGGCCTGGACCGGTGTCGGCGCATAATCTGTCTGGGCGGATAGCCTGTCTGGGCCGCAGGATATGCGAGCATATCCTGACGGTTTCGTCAGCTTGTGCTAGGATATGCTTTCGGACGGATAGACTGCTTCTAGAGACAAGCTATACTAGTACAGACTGCCCTCATACTAGAGGCAAGGTGGCATTATATGGAAATTTTGGCAAATTTTGGCCAAAATTTTGCCTAATTATAGTAATGGCAATATCGTGTATTAGGCCCCACCACTGCTATACTGTATACACTTATGTAGCCAATAAATCTAACTTATAGCCACTAAATCTGTCCTATAGCCACTAAATCTGACCTATAGCCACTAATCTGACCTATAGCCACCAAATTAGGGTTAGGGTTAGGGTTAGGGTTTTGGGTTAGGGTTAGGTTATGTATACATACTGAGTATAGATCAGCGAAATGTGTTATACATAAACCGAATGGGGACACAGTATCCGGCAGACTGATTATGATTTGACGGGCCAACGTTATACAGAATAATACGTCCCCAGTCAGCTAATCCTAGCACAAGCTGACGAATTCATCAGGATATCCTGCGGCCCAGAAAGGCTATCCGCCCAGACAGATTATGCGCCGACACCGGTCAGGTGATAGAAGATCCAACTCAAGCATGTACGTTGTGACTCTGTGTGTTGCATGCTTTGCACTGTACATGCTATAGTACTAAGTTCGGTTGTGGGCTTAATATTGATTGCTGTATAGTCGTCTGTATTTTACCATGAACATTAGTATGCTTATCTGACTTGTAACGTACCATTTGCCGAACTATCCTGGAATTTCATTTTCTTTGAACAGTGACATTGATTTTTATCGGTGTGGGAGGAAAGGAACTAATCAAGTACGTTGTTGCATGACAACACTCAACAGTTCCTTCTAAATAAACAACCCTAGCGCAAGAAGGATCGACTAGTCTTCGGAGTTAATTATACATGTCATACAGATAGTGGATTAGGCCAACAGGGGCGGGAGACGGTGCCCTTTTTACCACACCGTATCCCTATTGAGTATGCCTCATCATCCTTGGTACATTTACTCTGGTAATACCTTGCACTTATTATAAACAAACTCAAGCATGGCTTCCAGTAATCCCCAGCCTTCCAAGGAGATGGAGAGTCTGATGTGCTCGCTCTGTCTGGATGTGTTCGAGGAGGCCACGCTGCTCGGATGTGGACACACCTTCTGCATGAAATGCCTGAAGAGGTAGGTATTATTGTGTTGTATGACAATCGCCCCTTCCTTGCAATCCCCCATAATTAAACAGAAACACATAGGATAATGTTGTCCCTTTAGATTGCTCATATTGCTCCAGCTTCCTCCCCAGTGGGAAATCATACCCCTCGTCGATACCCCCCGTCGATACCCCCTATCTATACTCTATAAGGCATGTTATAGGACGACACAACGGGGAAACAAAGATATTCATACATAGAAGGACACACTTCAGTGTATTGCTTATTTGTAATGTCGAACTTTGTTCTTTGGAGGTTTATTATTTGTATTTTTGAACTTACTATAGGTTTTCCCATCCATTTTCAAACAATCGTCATTCAGTTTCATTAATTGTTAACTTCAATTTCGTCCGGGAAGTCTTTCGCCGGTCACATGTAATGTTCAATTTCGTCATTGCGCACACATGTTCGTTCTTTTGCAATCGAATTCGTCATTGTACCGATCATTTTAGTACAAACGAATTCAGTTTTGTCCGATCGCTCCTGCCTGTGTTCAATGTGATGTTCAATTTTGTTACTGGCATTCAATTTCATTACTTCCCATTCAAATTCGTCCTACAAAACTGTATTTGATACTTTGTTTCATTATTATTTCATTATTAATCTTTGTAAATGTGTAACCCAATGTCTATGTTGCTGTTGGGTCCCGGAAATTCACACAATTTGAGTTTATCGTCTATATTGAACGTGTTTTTTTGTGGTAATTGGAATGTATCTCTCAACACAAATTTATCGTATGAATCAATCAATCAATCATACTTTTTGTCAATTGTCGTTTTTTGAATTGCAATATCGAAATGAATTGTTTTGTGATCAGTTGATGGTTTTAGAAACACTTATTATTGAAGTTATTCATTTTTAAATGAATTGTATGAGCTACAATAGGGAAATACATAACCAGGGCAACCGCACTACGTGACGAATTTGAACGACTAAAGTCTTGAAATCGAATGATCAATGACGAATTTGAACTGCACATTGTGCGTTTTATGACCAGTCGGGACGAATTCCATTGCAAAATGACTAATTCGAATGAGCCAATTTTGAATTTGAATGACCATTGATCAATTTGGATGGTAAATGACTAAATACAGGTCTCTGTACATCCATGCCATCAAAAGCCAGACCGGGATCACTATCAAGGCTACGACTCTCGGTGCATATTAACAGAAGACAGCTTCCCCTGGACATGCTGGCACACAATCCCCTAAGAAAATACCCCTGAATTATTATCACCTAAGCCATTTATCACTAAATATATACTACTTTATATCTACGTACGATTTGTGTCCTTTTATCTCCTTTAACATTTTTGTCTGCTCAGGTATGACCAATGTCACCCTCCTCGGGAGCCTGAGCCAGAGCTAATATCCATGTTGTGCCCGCTGTGTCGACAAGAGACGAATCTCGGCGCTAAAGGAGTCGCGGGCCTGCCGGCAAACGTCTCCCTCAACCACCTCGTCGAGGAATTCAACGACTCCTCGAACCCGCTCAGGAAGCTGTACGACGATCGCCCGAGATGCTCCCAGTGCGGGGTGAAGCCGGATGGGGAAGAATCAGATGACCCGGACTCGTATGCTGTCGCCTTTTGCTGCGACTGCGACATGTACATGTGCGAGGGTTGCCTGATATCCCACAAAAAGTTTGAACAAACCATATTCAGAGGTCACCAATTGATGCCTGTAAAAGAGCTAATGAGTGGTATTAAGCAAACAAGTACAATTAATCAGTTTGACAAGTGTTCGGAGCACGTTTCCGAGGCGCGAGAGTTCTACTGTGCAGATTGCCGTGCAGTTATCTGCCACAAGTGTACCATCGTGAAGCACAACGTAAGGGATCACAAGATCAGGGAACGAGTCGAGGTCGAAAGAGAGTTCCGCGAAAAGATTGCTGGAGTGGTGGGGCGATGTGAAAAGCAGAAGGACAGCTTCGAGGCGTTAATCAGGGGAACAGAGCAGGAACGGGGAAGCGCGAAAGCATTGCTGCAGGAGGTTCATCAAAAGATTGATCGCACATTCGCGGACCTCCACAGGCAACTTGAGAAGAGGAAAGAAATCTTGAAAGCGGAAGTGGATGCGATTGGTGTATCGTGCGACGAGAAATTGGACTCGATAAAGTTGGCAGCACTAAAAATGTCTTCACAAGTGTCAATGGCTCAAGACATTCTGGAGTGTCGAGAGGGAATCAGTTGTCTTGAAGGAGACGCACTGGTGTCACACGAACACTTGTTGACGGAACTGGAAGAGCTGCTTGAGACCAGTCAGAGCTGGATCGGAGAGTCACAAGGCGTACCCGAAAACGTCAAACGCACAGCCGCACGTGTAGAATTCCATGCTCAGGCAAAGGACATAGCTCGTTTGGGTAGAGTAGCTGCTGACAAAAAGTGGGGTTTGGTCAATAAAGTGGAGTTACCATATGATGAGGCCATGCATGGACTGGCTGTACTGTCATCTGAAAGCGTTCTGATCGGTTACTATAACCAGCCTGCAGATGAGTTCTCATTAGATGGGTTGAGAACTCCTGGAAAACTTGATTCACAGGCATGGGATGTTACAGTTCTGTCTGATGGTCGCGTTGCTGCTATGCCAGAACAAGGTAGCCTCAAACTGTTTGATGCTAATGGCAAGATCACTCTGACTAACTTTAAGATACCTGTGACCACATCAATGAGGATAGACAGCGATGAAATGGACCAGATTTATATATCCTACAGGGATGAGAAGCTCATTCAAGTATTCAGCCCCGATGGAGGCGATCCCATTAGAGAAATAAACGTATCATCAACACCTCATCAGGTCCACACTACCGATTGCGGTCATCTTGTCATCAGGTCTGGCCGTAATGTGAAGGTGCTGGATGAAAGTGGCAAAGAGATAGCCCTGATTAATCACGATGATGCCCCATATCCAGCCGTTGACAAAGATGACAACCTCTACATAGCGGAGATTCATAAATCGAGGTCCACGGTGACGATCAAGAGGTACACACTGGATGTAGTGTTGGTGGAGACAATCATCGATGATGTCAAGATAAAGATACCTAAACGTAGATGGTATTACATGAAGTGTCCTTCACCGGATGCTATCGTCCTCTGCACATCTGGGATGATGTATGTCTTCAAAAATGCCATCGATTTCGGCTTGTAAAGAACTCTCTCTCGCCACCGCAGTGCCTATCCCCGTTAATGACTGTTTCTTATTGTGTGTTTTTGTTTTTTGTTTGTTATGGCATACATTACTGGACCGCCACTTATGTGACTTTTGTTTGTTTGTGAACGTTCTTTTCTCACAGCATTGAATCGATATGATATACACCGTGTCCCAGAAAAAACGAAACCGGGTTTCATGGCAGAAATTTAAGTTATAATGAATAATTTCCTTGATAATATATATATGTCTGAAAAGCTATGTGTCTCTTCTTTTATTTGATATACAACTTATGGCACATAATTCACGCATGACTGAATTAGAACGATAGAAAGTGGTGTTACCAAAATTCAATTTGCGCGCAGAAATTGCAAGTTTGAAAATGAGAGAAGAGACACAGAGCTTTCCAGGCATATAAATATCATCAATTAAATTATTCATTATGACAGAAAATTTCTGCCATGAAACCCGGTTTCGTTTTTTCTGGGACACGGTGTATTTCACAAATCGCTTCGTATACTTGACAATTCAAAGCGTAACAATAATATAACTTAATATTAGTCATACAACAATTTAGAATATTATGAAACCAAAGTTTGAGTAGCTTATCCATTCCTTCATTATCTTAGGCATGTTCAACTAAATGTATGTAGTCTCCAGTGGATTGTGAAAGAGGTAGAACTTGTATTGGCTACCGGTTAAATAATGATTAAATAATAATTTTTCATGACCAAATTCAAAACGAACAAAAGAAACAAACTGTAAATTCCCTTTGTAGTCAATGGGAGTTCTGCTGGATTACTAACTTAAAACGAAACGAAAGGAGGACAAAGCTGTAAAATGTTCTGATTTAAAAAAATATATGTTAGTAAAACATCAAGGTTTCCATTAAAGTATTAGTCAAAATGGGAATGAGATTACATGAAGCAAAATATGGTAATGTTATTGGGCATGTAAATTTGTGCAATGAAATTAACAATTGATTTTCTATGTATGCATGTTAGTGCCATACAATGTTGTCTCACTTACAGTATACAGAAGTTATACGTTTACAAATAAACGAAGATGGTTCAGATAGTGTGATTTTTTATAGATGTCGCATACTTGACACTAGTATAAATAGCTTGATAGCAGATTATGTTAGTTTGAGGCAAAAAGGGAGGGAGGTAAAGCTTACACATCTTTGTTAATTTTAACCTAACGATAGATTTTCATAATTATCGTATTATGTTTGAATATAATCCATAACTGTGGCTTATCCAATTGAATATAACCAATACACTGTTGCTTATAGAGTTCAGATATACTTGATCAGCTACATTAACTACTGGTGGGAGAGATTAAAGGTGCACCTGTAAAGTGTCCGATATTGCCCAAAATGACACTTGAGACTTCAATCCTGTACTAAAATCATTGTACGATATGTCCGAATGATGTGTGAAAGTTTCATTGAAAAAGAATACTGCTTTCTGGTTAAAAAAAGCGAAAATATGCGTCAGCTTTTACAACGAATTACTGTATGACGCTTGTGACGTTTATGATAGTTCATTAACGCTCGTGAGCGGAATGATATATATCGTTATACTAAAGGAGCATTTAAAAAAATCTAACCCTATTTTATTCTTCTCTTACCATAAGCTAAACAACACGGTAGAAGAGAAAAGAGGAAGTTCCAAGTAAGTTTCGTGGAATTAGACCCTTTACAGGCATCCCTTTAAAAAGATCAAAATAATACAAAATAAGGGTGACATAAACTGCAAACAAGAGAAATGTATAAAAAAAATGATATACTAACTGCTTTGATCATTAACATACACATACACAGTTCAAATAGTCTTATTTTGTTTTACAATTTATAATGTAAATATAACAATTTGCAAAAGCCAAAGCTGATGTCTTTCTGTATTGGTAAGAAGGAACCAATACGGAATTAAAGAACCACTGTATTTGCAAGTGAGTTTGGTCGAAGACTTGAGGCAGAAAAAGGTTACTAGATCCCTTTAAAACAAAAGAGTCAGCACCATTTCAAGCTCTTGTCTGAAAAACGTAAATGAATATCAGTAATTAGGGATCAAGTAGTTAAAACCTTTTTTTAAAGTTAAGTTTGTACGAAGACCAGTAGACAATGTAAAGAACTACAGGTAAACACATTGTATGCATATCAATTTAGTTGTGTTCTTCCACATTAACCCGTTTAGGACTGGTCCCGTAAATACTCGGGCTGAGGTCTATGGAGAATACATGTTCTAGCACAATCAGTCAGTCATAAACGGGTTAATCAGGTATAGAAATCGCCATAAGAAGAACATTAAACGAACTGTACACATACAAATACAAACATAAGTCAAAGGATATATTTAAAACAAATAATATTTTACTAATGTGATCATAGTCCATATTACAGATAACTTTGCAGGTCAATCGTCTGTGATTATCAGTATCATTTGTATTTTATTTGTATGTCCCCTTGACTGATAATATATGTCCAAAGGCTAATTTGGGGACGTGACTTCGACCAATTATTGTTTAATTTTGTTTAAATTTTAAGATTATCCAATATTCACTCCGACTTACTAAAAAAGATCAACAGGTTAGAACAGAGACAGGAACTCATAATACACTGCTGCTGATAAAGTTTTAATATACTTTATTAGTTATAGATTAACTTCTGAGTTGATAAAACCCTCACGAAACACTTGTATAGTATATACATGTAAGTGATCTGCAAATATGACCCTAAAGAACCAAGCTGTAGATTCACATTGTCCATTTGATATTTGTCATAACTTTGTATGGGGTTCAGTAGAATACCTTATTTTGAATAACTAGAACATAAGGAAAGGGTGACGACGATTTCATCGTATACGATTTCTAAAAATGCACATGTATGTATGAATGTATATAACATTTGTTTAAACACGTCCTCCCATTGAAAAGTAGACTAGGTAATGACTTTGAGAATACATGAAGCAAAAGAAGGGAAATATTATATAATGATGTAATGTGATAATTCAACAGTGATATTCATAATAGTTATAATACATGTATGGTTCTTAGTGCCGTGCACTTACTATATTACTTATTGAAGTTACATCAATAAATGACGTAGGTTGAGAATCTCAGTCTTTTATACATGACACTAGTTGAAAAAGCTTGATCATGTTGATAGCAAATCATACTAGTTTGACTGAGATGAAATGGGAGAAGATAATTCTACCATAAAACAGTCATTATACTATAAAAGGAGATGTTAAGTCCTGCATAAAATAGTAATATACTTTACATGTACATATTATCATAATGTTCATTATTATTAAGTTTCGAAATCACAGATAATGCCAAAAATGCTCGGCAGTTATGTTTGTAAAAAAAAAAGTACTTTGACAAATGTTATTTAAGCCGGCAAATCGTGATATGTAAGTAATTGAACAGTTGAGGATGTTAATCGTATATACCTTGCATCAAGGGCATTACTTTGAATCCCACATCAGACAGAGTTTGTTACAGAATTAAATAAATTAATGTATTGACAAGACAAAGAAAGTGTACATATTGCTCATAATTAATTTCACTACATATTCTTATAACTTATGATAAATCATCACTCCCACTTTGAAGAAAAATGTCAAGCGCAACTGACAAGGATTATTTGTTTGGTTATGTTTTCAGCAATCTGTATTTAGGTGATTTGTTGGTTAAATAAATTGTATTATGATGACAACCATAAATATTTAAAATAATGCTGCTTTTATCCAGTAATGATTTATTATGTGAAATAATGCTGCCTTTATCCACAAAGGACCAATTTGTTTAGTTAATGCTGCCTTTATCCATTGGTGACTAAAAAGTGTGTATACATTTGTTTTCGTTTGCTAGTGAATGTTTTATCTTTAGATGAATGTATGTGTTAGTGTGTCTAAGGTAATGTGTGTGTGTGTGTGTGTATTTTAAAATTACCACTTTCGTGTGTATCCAGGTATGTTATCATGAGTTAGCATGTTAGTTGGAATACAAATGTGTGGTGGCCTTGTATCGTGTATGCGTATGTCCAAGTAAAATGTATTTGTGTGTACAGTATGTTCTACAGCACCTCCTCTTGGATAAGTAACCCTCTGAGTGACATTCTCAACTCGAGTCACATTCATCATAGAATTAGAACTTATGTCGATCTGTTCCTTGATGAAAAATAATCCACAAATTATATGTCAAATTATTTTTCAGTACAGGCACTCTGACTTACTACCGAGCAGATATTCATTTCTGTACATTGAAGATGAATATGAGTGGATTAAAAAGAACTGGGTGAAGTGATTCTTGCAATTTAGTTGGCACTCAGAGGGTTAAAGACAGTGACGTAGCTACGGAGGGGCGAGAAGCATTACATGAATATAGTGACCCCCTCCTAAACCAAAACATGTCATCCCCCACCCCCCCCCCCCCCCCAACCCCCCCCCCCCCCGCCCACAAATACACACATACTTACAAAGTCCCAGCTACATCCACCACGCACATTGCTCCAACCTTTTACAATGGCAAATGTGCGAAAATAAATAATTTTAAAACGGAATAAGTAATTTAACTGATTTTATATTGCTGTGGATGCGAGGTTTGAGATGGGGAGAGTGCTAATATTTGCATCATGAATCTATGACCTCGAAGGGGACTCTCCAACGAAGTTTCAAATTCGTGCAGGATAAGAATAATAAAAAATAGCGCAACAATAATTATGATACAATATCATCTCTTAGGCGATTGACGCTTTCATTACCCCGGGCATAAGATACAATGCAAACAAGCACCATCTCTCCTCCCTAGGCTGCATACATTCCAAGCTGCTCATTCTTCACATTAGAAGGGCTGAACAAATGTGGACGAAATTCTTTGAAACGTATTTCGCTAGGTCACCAGACATGGGCACGCGATGACCATAGACTACTGGGGCTTGGTATACACGCATTACCATGAAGTAACAGCATTTGCACATTTTGTACATTTGCTAAAATTATTCGGTCATATACGACATACATACCATGAAGTAACAACATTTGCACATTTTGTACATTTGCTCAAATTATTCGGTCATATACGACATATATACCATGAAGTAACAACATTTGCACATTTTGTACATTTGCTCAAATTATTCGGTTATACGACATTCATTAGCATGCAGTTCATGCACACATCTAAGTGGTCATAATTATCAGATCATAGAAAAACACATTCTATACAAAAGAGATCATAATGATAATGATCATTTAACATATTTTCATATGTTCAAATCCCGAGGGAACATTACATGATGTTCCCATTAACAAAATTAACATATTATTTTGTGGTATATGAGTTAATGTGCAATATCTTTACACTTTGAGCCTCGAGCTCCAATATGAATAATTGTGCTTTTCAAACTACTGATTATTGTTTATGTAGATAAGCACTGCTACATACATGGCCCCTCCTCGTTTGGAAATTTTGATCTACCCTGCATACCCTAGCTTCTAGAATCTGCAGCGAAACTCACTATATTAACAGTGCAAGAGCCTTTCCCTATTTTACAGAAACCGCCTTCCATACATTGTGGTCACATGACTCTACGTTGGGGGTCGGGGAAAACCCACTTGAGATCCGTAGTTATGTGCGACGTGCCACGTACGTGTAATAATGTACATGCACATAATATATAATTTGTATATCAAAATTTATATTCGTTTAGACCTTTAGTCATGCTAGTGGGAGCTGGAGAGAGACATGTATGAAGAGGGTCGTAAATATGCTCCAAATTCTACTACCCTCGCTTACAAGTATGGTGGAGCTCACCACGTTGTCATTGGATCATTCAAGTTTCAGGACATGTCTTGCTGGCTTTCATTGCTAAAATAATGATAACATGCAGCTTTTTTCAGCGCATAACACATTGCAATGCACGTCCATATATGGGCATGTATTATTACCCTGGTCATTTTGTTGTGACTCGTCAGGTGAAATAGGCCCGGAAATAGGATCCAAATCGAGCATGCTGTGATGTTGTGTGTTGCACTGTACCATTACTCTACGTGATGTTGATTGCTGTATAAGTATCTGTATTTGACTATTAACATTAGTTCGCTTATCAATTGCCTTGTAACCATACCATTTGCCGAACTATCCTGGAATTTCATTTTCATTGAACAGTGACATTGATTTGTATTGGTCTGTAAGGAAATGGACCAATCGAGTGCGCTGTTGCATGATGTCAGTTCCCTCTAAATACATAACCCTAGCTCGAGAAGGATCGACTAGTCTTCGGAGTTGATTATATAAACATGTCATAAAGATAGTGGCTAATTAGGCCAACAGGGGCCGTGACACCCCCGTGACAGTACCCTTTTTACCACACCGTATCCCGATTTGAGCGTGCCTTATCATCATTGGTATATTTACTGGTAATACCTTGCATAACATACATTATAAACAAACTCAAACATGGCTTCCAGTAATCCCCAGCCTTCGAAGGAGATGGAGAGTCTGATGTGTTCGCTCTGTCTGGATGTATTCGAGGAGGCCACGCTACTCAGATGTGGACACACCTTCTGCAGGAAATGCCTGAAGAGGTAGGCATTATTGTGTAGTATGACAATCGCCCCTTTCTTGCAATCCCCATAATAAAACAGAAACATATAGCATAATATTGTCCCTTTAGATTGTTCCTATTGCTCCAGCTGCCTCCACAGTGTGAAATCATACCCTTCTGTGTTACCCCTATCTATACTCTACAAGGCATGTTATACCGTAGAACACCGTCATCAAGCACCCCCGAGCACATATATACGCATCTTGCTTTTAGGTGACGTTTCCATGAGATTCACCTCCATTATTATCCTCATGAATATTCCTCACCATTATTTGCATTCTTGATTAACGTTTCCCTTTTTGACAGAGAACGGGCGCTTTTTAAAAGCAAGATGCGTAAGGTGCTTGGGGGTGCTTGACGATAGTGTTCTACGGTAGGAGGACACAACGGGGAAACAAAGATATGCATACTTAGAAGGACACACTTCAGTGTATTGCTTATTTGTGAAGTCGAACTTTGGTCTTTTGGGCGTTTATTATTTGTATTTTTGAACTTGCTATTTCCAGGGATCCACAATTCACACGCTCTGCATTTTAGTGGATCCCTAAAATCCAAGAAAAATGGCAAAATTAACTTGAACTTGAAAAATTAACTTTTGTCGTCTCGTGGCATAATTTCCTCTGTGGTATTTCGAACGGGGGAGATGTTAGAAATATGTACGAGGATGTTAACTATTGTCTGTTGTAGTATTTTAATTTTCGGTGCAGAAGACCGAATCATTACGATTCCCATGGATGCTGATCTCCTGTTCAACATGTTTTGGTCATACAGAATTATAGTACCTCAAATTTGAAAATTATCATTAATAACTAACAGTAAAGAAAGATACAAGGTTAAGTTACGAGGCTATTTTCATTTAAAAAGCAGCCATTAACACAATAGGGCGCTTCCCAGACACCTTGATATTTGTTATCAATAAATGTGAATGTGATGTTTGTTTAAATTTATGTTGTCGACACAGGTGGGACCCCGCATTTATTTTTGTCTGATTTTTGTCTGATTTATTTATGTATATAAGGTTGCCCGCCGCGGCAGTATGCTCCCCGGGGAGTTGAGACTGTGTACAAGATAATTATTATTAGATTAGATTAAAAAAGCAGACATTAACACAAGAGGGCGCTTCCCAGACACCTTGATATTTGTTATCAACCAATGTTAATGTGATATTTGTTTAAATGAATGTTTTAACATAGTGAGATCATCCAAAACAAAATATAACAGGTGGGACCCCGCATTTATTTCTGTTTGATTTTTGTCTGATTTATTTCTGTATATAAGGTTGCCCGCCGCGGCAGTATGCTCCCCGGGGAGTTGATACTGTGTACTAGATAATTATTATTAGATTATTGTTATATATTTCAGCTGTTTCTGAACCGACTTTGATCAAATAAAGTTAGCTCCGTTATCAAAATGGTGTGCTTTTTCAAGTCTACACTTAACATTTCATTACTCCTGCGGGTTTGACTTCCTTGGTGGCACTTCGTAACGGTATCAATTGAAGGAGTCGGTTTAGTGATGGAGGGGTTCTTATTTCGCATTGTTTAAATGTGAATTATTTTCTTAATCAACAATTAATAGTCTCAGTACCTCCATGACATCAAGAGCCAAACCGGGATCACTAACAGGCCTGTGTCGACAACTAGACGACTCTCGGTACATATAAACAGCATATAAATTATAGAAAGCTTCCCCTGGACATGCTGGATGCCAATCCCCTAAGAAAATTCCCCCAGAATTATAATCATCTTTAAAAGCCATTTATCCCTAGATATATATAATATAGTATAATCTACTAATGATTTGTGTCATTTGATATTCTTTAACGTTTTTGGTCTGTTTCAGGTATGACCAATGTCACCCTCGTCGGGAGCCTCAGCGAGAGCTGATATCCATGTTGTGCCCGCTGTGTCGACAAGAGACGAATCTCGGCGCTAAAGGTGTCGCAGGCCTGCCGTCAAACGTCTCCCTCAACCACCTCGTCGAGGAATTCAACGACTCCTCGAACCCGCTCAGGAAGCTGTACGACGATCGCCCAAGATGCTCCCAGTGCGAGGTGAAGCCTGCGGGAGAGGAATCAGAGGGCACAGACACGTATGCTATTGTTTTTTGCTGCGATTGTGACATGTACTTGTGCGAAGGTTGCCTGACTGCTCACAAAAAGTTTGAACAGACCATGTTCAGAGGTCACCAAGTGATGTCTGTAAAAGAGCCAATGAGTAGTAAACAACAAGGTACATTTAATCAGTTTGACAAGTGTTCTGAGCACATTTCCGAGGCCCGAGAGTTCTACTGTGCAGATTGCCGTGCAGTAATCTGCCACAAGTGTACGATCGTGAAGCACAACGTAAGAGATCACAAGATCAGGGAACGAGTCGAGGTCGAAAGAGAGTTCCGCGAAAAGATTGCTGGACTGGTGGGGCGATGTGAGAAAGAGAAGGAGAGCTTGGAGGCGTTAATCAGAGGAACAGAGCAGGAACGGAGAAGCGCGAAAGCATCGCTGAAGGAGGTTCATCAAAAGATTGATCGCACATTCGCAGACCTCCACAGGCAACTTGAAAAGAGGAAGGAAACCTTGAAAGCGGAAGTAGAGGTGATTGACGTATCGTGCGACAGGAAACTTGACTCGATAAAGTTGGCAGCACTGAAGATGTCTTCACAATTGTCAATGGCTCAAGACATCCTGGAGTGTCGAGAGGGAATCAGTTGTCTTGAAGGAGACGCACTGGTGTCACACGAGCACTTGTTGACAGAACTGGAAGAGCAGCTTGAGACCACTCAAAGCTGGATCAGAGAGTCACGAGGCGTACCAGGAAACGTCAAACGCACAGCTGCACATGTAGAATTCTATGATCAGGCAATGGACATAGCTCGTATGGGCAGAGTAGCTGCTGACAAAAAGTGGGGTTTGGTCAGTGAAGTGGAGTTACCGTATGGTGAAGCTATGTGTGGACTGGCTGTACTGTCACCTGAAAGCGTTTTGATCGGTTACTCTAACCAGCCTGCTGATGAGTTTTCATTAGATGGGTTGAGAACTCCTAGAAAACTTGATTCACGGGCACGTGATGTAACCGTTCTGTCTGATGGTCGCTTTGTTGCTATACCAAAACACGGTAGCCTCAAACTGTTTGATGCTGATGTCCAGATCAATCTGAATAACTTTAAGATACCTGTGACCACATTTATGAGGATAGACAGCGATGGAAATGACCAGATTTATGTAGCCTACTGGGATGCGAAGCTCATTCAAGTATTCAGCCCTGATGGAGGTGATTGCATTAGAGAAATAGACGTATCATCTAAGCCTCATCAGGTCCACACTACCAATTGCGGTCATATTGTCATCAAGTCTGGCACTCATGTGAAGGTGCTGGATGAAAGTGGCAAAGAGATAACCCTGATTAATCATGTTGATTGCCTACCATATCCAGCCGTTGACAAAGAGGACAACCTCTACATAGCGGAGATTCATCGATCGAAGTCCATGGTGACGATCAAGAGGTACACACTGGAAGGAGTCTTGGTGGAGACAATCATTGATAATGTCAAGATCAAAATACCTCAGCGTAAATGGTATTACATGAAGTGTCCTTCACCGGATGCCATCGTTCTCTGCTCAGCCGGGATGATGTATGTCTTTAGGAATGTCATCAATTTGGGCTTGTAAAGGACTCTCGCCATCGATGTGACTTTCCCGGTGGAAACTGTTTGTTATTGCCTTATTTTGTTATTGTTATGGCGTACAGTACTGGACCGCTTCTAATGTGACTTTTTTGTTTTTAGGTTCAACTTGAGCGACAGGTTTTATATTGACTTTGCTTCTTGACCCAATTTCAAAACAAATCAAAAAAGCAAGGTGTAAATTCCCTCTGAAATTTCCTCGAACTTAAAAGGAAACGAACGATGAAATTTTGTGTTAAATGTTCGATGTTTTTAAATGGATGTGCGTGAAAGATAACGGTTTTCATTAGTCTCTATAGTGTATGTAAATCAGTACAGTGTAGTGCATAATTAATTTGTTGGTATTTGCATGCATTGTTGTTAGTACCAAACAATGTTTGTATCACTTAGAATGTATACGTTTATAAATAAATGAAATTGCTTCAGATTTTGAGTTTTGGTTTTACTAGTACACAATCATGTCGCATGCTTGATACTAGTTGAAATAGCTTGATTGCAAATTATATTGATTTTAGGCAAAAAGGGAGGGAGGTCAATCTTAAACATCTTGTTTATATATGACCTCTGCATATGTTTACAATGTTTGTAATATGTTTCAATATAAATCATTTATATGTCTGACTATTATCCAATATAAGTATGTTAGTCAATCTTTATCATTTATCAACTATAGATTACTAGTAAATTGGTTAAAGTGACTTGATAAAACCCTCACGAAACACTTGTATGTGATCTCCAAATATGGACCTGAAAGAACCAAGCTGTTGATTCACATTGTCCATTTTATATTTGTCATAACTTTCTTTTAACAATGTTCAATAAGGAGTTAGCATGGTTAATGGGGCCCACTAATATCTCCTTATTTTACATAACTAGAACATAAGGAAAGGGTGACGACGATTTCATCGTATGCGATTACTAATAGGGCTTATGTACGTATGTATATTATACTATTTTATAAGAAACACGTCCTTCCATCATGTCCATTGAAAAGTAGACTAGAAAATGAGTTTGAGAATACATGAAGCAAAAGAAAGGAAATGTTATAGTGTATGTGAAAAATCAGCAGTGCTGTTCATAATTGAATATGTTATCTGTGTTATCTGCTTTGAGATGAAAAAGGAGAAGTAATATGTTTCAATATCAATCATAACAGACTGATGATTATCCAAAATAATTATGTTAGTCTAAGTCAATCTGTATCATTTATCAGAGCTAGATTACTAGTAAGTTGGTTAAAGTGAGTTGATAAAACAACGAAACACTTGTTAAGTATATAAATACATGTGATCTCCGAATATGGACCTGAAAGAACCAAGCTGTTGATTCACATTGTCCATTTGATATTTGTCATATCTTTGTTTTAACAATGTTCAATAAGGAGTTAGCATGGTTAGTGGGACCCACTAATAGCTCCTTATTTTACATAACTAGAACATAAGGAAAGGGTCACGAAGATTTAATCGTATGCGTTTTCTAAAAGTGTATATGTACGTATGTATATTATACTATTTTATAAGAAACACTTCCTTCCATCATGTCCATTGAAAAGTAGACTAGAAAATGAATTTGAGAATACATAAAGCAAAAGAAAGGAACTGTTATAGTGTATGTGAACAATCAGCAGTGCTATTCGTAAGTGAATATGTTATCTGTATGGTTCTCATTGCCATGCACTGGCTGTAGTACTTACTGAAGTTATATACATACATATATTTAGTTAAGAATGTGATTCGTTTATACCTGACAGTAGTTGAAATAGCTTGATAGCAATTTATACTACTTTGAGATGGAAAAGGAGAAGATAAGTCCTGCATAAGATAGTCATTTACTATACACGTATACATGCATATTCTCATAATGTTCATATTCATCTTCGTAATTACAAAAGATGTCAATAATGTTGGGCAGTTATGTTTGTAAACAAAACAAGCAATAATGTAATTTGGCCAATTCTAATTAAGCAAGCAAATTATGATAAATATAATTGAACAGTGGAGGGTGAATGGTTCATATATACCTAACGTCGAGGGCATTACTTTTAAGCCCACACTAGAGAGTTACATGAATTTAAAAAACTGACGTAACAAAGATATTGTACATATAGCTTATAATTAATTTCAGTATATTTTCCTTTCATTGCTAATTTACTCCTATCACGAAGAAATGGCATGCAAAACTGACAAGGGTAAATTGATTTCCTGTGTTTTCAGCAATCTATATTTGGGTGATTTGGTTGTTAAATTATATTGTTAAGAAAACAGTTATACATGTCTCAAATAATGCTGCTTTTATCTAGTTGTGAACACTTATTTAAAAAAAACCTGCTGTTATCCAGATACGACCAACTTGTTTAGATAATGCTGCTTTTAGTATCCGTTAGTGACTAATTATTTGAAATAATGTTACTTTTATCCAGAAATGTTGACCAATTTTTGTGTCAACCAATGATTTTCTAATAAACCAAACACTGTATGCAATCATGCAAAGAAGTGTGTATATTTTTTTTTTTTTTCGTTTGCTGGGGAATGTTTTCTCTTTAGGTGAATGTATGTTTGTGTGTCTAAGGTAATGTGTGTGTGTGCTTTAGAATTAACACGTTCATGTGTATCCAGGTATATCATGAGTTCAACTGTTATTTGAATGCATGTGTGTGTTAGCCTTGTATCGTGTACGTGTATATCCAAGTAAATGTATTCGTATACATGTACAGTATGTTCAATACAACAATGTATGACGGGAACCACTATAATTCCATTTGGATTTTGAGGATTTGGACAATGTTACTAGATCCATTTAACACGCCCTCATTCATGCCAAGTAAGTACGCCTGGGTGGGGGGCAACAATGTGGATAAAAATGTCATGCTGACGGACACAAGTATGTGTACTGGAACATCGCTAGGCTTGGAACGAAGCATTACATGAGTAGAGTGACCTCCCTCGCAAAGCAAAACATGTCACCCCCCCCCCCCCCCCCCCACACACACACACACTTACAAAGTCCCAGCTTCATCCACCATTCACATTGCTGCCACCTTTTACAAATGCAAAAAAGGTAAATGAAAGTAACAAAACTGAACACGGAACTGTACGAAACCAAAATGAAAAAGGAATAAGTAAACTGATTTCATATTGATATGGATGCGAGGTTGGGTTCGGTAGAGAGTGTTTATATGTGCATCATGCATCTATGACCTACAGTGGCGTAGCTACGGGGGGCACGGGGAGGCACGTGCCCCCCCCCCCCCCCCAATAATTTCGAAAAAACAATAGAAAACATAAGGGGTTATTTTTTGAAAAAACAAAGAAATACATAAGGTGTGCCCCCCAATAATGTTCGTGCCCCCCAATCAGTCCGACCACGCTACGCCACTGATGACCTAGAAGGGGACTCTCCAATGAAGTTTCAAATTCGTGCAGGATAGGTATAATAATAGTAGGTTACATTTGGATAGCGCCATAATATGATACAATATAATTTCTTAGGCGATTGACGCTTTCATTATCCCGGGCAAAGGATACAATGCAAACAAGCCCACCTCGTGTGCCCCATCTCCACTCCCTAGGGAGCATTCATTCCAAGCTGCTCATCATTCACATAAGAAGGGCTGTGGAAACGTACATGTATTTCGATGTTAGGTCACCAGATATGGGCACGCGATGACCATAGACTACTACACTGGAGTACAAATGAATAGGGTGGATGGCTTGGCCCTAAACGCACATTACCATGAAGTGACAAAATTTGCATTATTTGCTCAAATTATTCGGTCATATTCGACATTCATTAGCATGCAGTTCAGACACACATCTAAGTGGTCATAATTATCAGATCATATAAATTTGTATTCAAAAGAAATGAACATATTTTGTTTATGCCTATAAATCAAACCTAGTGTTGCCAACTGTCAATAACTACTGCAGGATATATGTCCTGTGTGACCACTCACGAAAGACAGAAAAATGAGTCAAACGCTAGAAAACGTATACACGCAAAACCTGTCACTTCTAGTCCTATATTTCATCTTAGGTATCACACATTATTGAAATAGTCAATGTTTTCGATGTGTTCAATGTTTTCAGCGTTTGACTGGACTGGACACTGGAGGCTGTCATATTTTCGAGACGGTATAGCATGAAATCTCATTTCATTGCCTCTGAAAATAGGGGGTTACGTAAACACCAACATATCACCAGATTCAACAACAGAACATAATATGCAGTTAATGGTGCACAATCCTGAAGATGCGTTCATATAACGTTCCATGCGGTACCGTTGAAAAGGAGTACCATTTCCCTGATTGTACAGATCTTGGTAACTGGTGGTGGAGAGAACATCACGGAATGTTTCCCTCCGAGGGATTCGAAATGTTATTGAGGGGAGATTAAAAGTCACGAGACGTAGGCGAGGGACTTATTGTCTTTATGAAATAGCATTTCAAATCCCGAGGGAACATTACATGATGTTCCCAACAACAAAGTTGAAGGGATACTTGAGTTTTGGTAGAGAGGGCGCTAGACTACTTATTTTTTGGGTGAGGTAATGAAAAACTGAGTGTAAAATTTGAAAGAGCATAATATTTAAATAATAAAATCATCTTTGTTTGATCAAAATCGGTTCAGAGACGGCTGAAATATCCATAAATATAACTATTTGTAATAAACCTGGGGCCCCAGGATTATTAGAGAATTTTAAACCAGCCGTTAAACATTTTTTTTAAATGCTTCCTCTTTTCAAAAAGTTACAAAATAGGGATTTAAATAGTTGTTGGTTATTTATCTATCTAATCACTATTTCAACAAAGCATCACATGCACACTATTTTATTCAAAATGGTTGAAACCGATGAGTGTTTAGAGAGCGCCCTCTTACGTTTTAACGGCTCTTTTTGAATGATAACATGATCTTTACTACGTCATTTGAAATGTTGTGTTCCTTTCTAGTTGTAACTATTAGTTTGTAATGTAATGATGCAGGTTTTGGTTACTAAAATTCAGTTTCACCAAAACTGTACTCTCTTTACCAGAACTCAACTATCCCTTTAAAATATTATGTTTAAAATATCTTTACACTTTTAGCCTCGAGCTCGAATATGAATAATTGTGCTTTTCAAATTACCGATTATTGTTCATGTAGATAAGCACTGCTACATACATGGCCCCTCCTCGTGTGGGAAATCTTGATCTACCTTGCATACCCTAGCTTCTAGAATCTGCTGCGAAACTCACTATATTAACAGTGGAAGAGCCTTTCCATATCAGACAGAAACCGCCTTCCATACATTGCGGTCACATGACTCTACGTTGGGGTTCGGGGAAACCCCATTGAGGAAATCAATATTTCTATTTGCCACGTACATACACATATTGTATGTACATAATATACATTTTTGAAGCTAATATCATTACCTGCATTCGTTTGGTGGGAGGGAAATGTATGAAGGAGATCGTTATTATGCTTCAAGTCATCCCTCGATTGCTTACAAGTGTATGCTGGCGGAGCCCTGTCTTCATTATGCAGCTCGCCACGTTGTCATTGGATCATTCAGGTTTCAGGAACATATCTCGCTGGCTTTCGTTATTAAAATAATAATAATATGCAGCTTTTTTTTTAGCGCATAACACATTGTAATGCACGTCGATATGGGCATGTATTATTGCCCTGGCCGTTTTGTTGTGACTCGTAGACATACAGAGCCAGGGGAAGGAGGATCCAACTCGAGCATGTTGTGACTATGTGTGTTGCACTGTACCAGAGTACCGAACACTAAGTTAGGTTGATTGCTGTATAATAACTGTCTGTATTTGATCATGAAAATTAGTTTGCTTATCTGACTTGTAACAGACCATTTGCCGAACTATCCTGGAATTTCATTTTCTTTGAACAGTGACATCGATTTGTATTGGTCTGGGAGAAAGGGAACCAATCAAGAACGTTGTTGCATCACAACAGTTCCCTCTTAACCAACCCTAGCCCGAGAAGGACGAGACTTCGGAGTTATATATACATGTCATATAGATTGCAGATCTAGAGGCTTAGGCCAACTGCAGCGCGTACAGTGTCATTTTAGCTGCGCCGTATCCTTATTTGGAGTATGCCTCGTCATTATTGGCGTCTTTAGCGGTAGAACCTTGCACCTAAACGTATCAAGCATGGCTTCCAGTAATCCCCAGCCATCCAAGGAGATGGAGAGTCTGATGTGTTCGCTCTGTCTGGATGTGTTCGAGGAGGCTACGCTACTCGGATGTGGACACACCTTCTGCAGGAAATGCCTGAAGAGGTAGGCACTATGTTGAATCGACCCGCCCATGCGACCCCCCCCCCCCCCCCTCCCCCCAACAATTAACAGAAACATTTAGCATCTTGTCTTTATAAATTGCTCTAGCTGCATCCTGAGTGGGAATCATACCCCTCCCAATACCCCCATTCTCTACTCCATTAGGCATGGTATATGACGACACAACAGTGAAACGAGATCTTCATACATAGAAATACAGTATACACACTTGTCACTTCTGATACAAGTGTATATACATGCATGCTTATTTATGCCGTCGAACTTTGTTCTCAATTGGTTGATAATAAAAATTAACGTACTGTTTTTAGAGATCCATAATTCACAAGCTATGCTTTGGAGGGGATCCTTACATTTCCACAGCAATAAATTATACATTGTAAATGTTCTTTAATATGTTCCCTTTTTTGCATTGATTATAACATGTTATATTGATTGCACTATGTTTCAATATCATTTTTCTTTGTGGTATTTGTCCAGGAGTGATGGTCGAAAGCTGTATGCTACGAGGATGACTTTTTTTCTATAATTTTACTTTGAATTCTCGGTGCAGAAGGCCGAAGGCCGACGATTTCCACTGGTCCCTGGGTGATCCCCTATCTAACATGTTTTAAAGAAAATTTGTAAAAGGGACGATTGTAGAGATGGAGGGGGTGCTTATTTTGTATTGTTTAAATTTGCATTATTTTCTTGGAAACAAATAATTTTGTCTTTATATGTATGATATGTATGGTCAATGTCACCTACATCTATTTATGTTTTGTGTCATTTTATCTCCTTTAACGTTTTGGTCTGCTCAGGTATGATCAATGTCACCCGCCTCGGGAGCCTCAGCCGGAGCTTATATCCATGTTGTGTCCGCTGTGTCGCCAAGAGACGAATCTTGGCGCAAAGGGAATCGAGGGCCTGCCGTCGAACGTGTCGCTCAACCACCTCGTCGAGGAATTCAACGACTCCTCGAACCCGATCAGGAAGCTGTACGACGATCGCCGGAGATGCTCCCAGTGCGGGGTGAAGCCTGCGGGGGAGGAATCAGAGAATCCAGACACGTATGCTATTGTCTTTTGCTGCGATTGTGACATGTACTTGTGCGAAGGTTGCCTGACTGCCCACAAAAAGTTTGAACAGACCATGTTCAAAGGTCACCAAGTGATGCCTGTAAAAGAGCTAATGAGCGGTAAGCACAAAAGTACAATTAATCAGTTTGACAAGTGTTCGGAGCACGTTTCCGAGGCCCGAGAGTTCTACTGTGCAGATTGCCGTGCAGTTATCTGCCACAAGTGTACCATCGTGAAGCAGGGATCACAAGATCATGGAACGAGTCGAGGTCGAAAGGGAGTTCCGCGAAAAGATTGCTGGAGTGGTGGGGCGATGTGAAAAAGAGAAGGACAGCTTGGAGGCGTTAATCAGGGAAACCGAGCAGGAGCGTAGAAGTGCGAAAGCATCGGTGCAGGAGGTTCATCAAAAGATTGATCGCACATTCGCAGACCTCCACAGACAACTTGAGGAGAGGAAGGAATCCCTGAAATCGGAAGTGGAGGGAATTGACGTATCGTGTGACAAGAAACTGGACTCTATAAAGATGGCAGCACTGAAGATGTCTTCACAAGTGTCAATGGCTCAAGACATCCTGGAGTGTCGAGAGGGACATAGTTGTCTTGAAGGCGACGCACTGGTGTCACACGAACACTTGTTGACAGAACTGGAAGAGCAGCTTGAGACCACTCAAAGCTGGATCAGAGAGTCACGAGGCGTACCAGGAAACGTCAAACGCACAGCTGCACATGTAGAATTCTATGATCAGGCAATGGACATAGCTCGTATGGGCAGAGTAGCTGCTGACAAAAAGTGGGGTTTGGTCAGTGAAGTGGAGTTACCGTATGTTGAAGCTATGGGTGGACTGGCTGTACTGTCACCTGAAAGCGTTTTGATCGGGTACAGTAAACATCCCGCTGATGAGTTTTCATTAGATGGGTTGAGAACTCCTAGAAAACTTGATTCACGGGTAATTGATGTCACAGTTCTGTCTGATGGTCGTTTTGCTGTTATACCAAAAAAAGGTAGCCTCGAACTGTTTGATGCGGATGGCAAGAGCACGGAAACTAACTTCAAGATACCTGAGACCACATCAGTCATGAAGATAGACAGCGATGGAAAGGATCGGATATATGTAGCCTACTGGGATGAGAAGCTCATTCAAGTATTCACCCCTGATGGAGGCGATCCCATTAGAGAAATAAACGTATCATCAACACCTCATCAGGTCCACACTACCAATTGCGGTCGTCTTGTTATCATGTCTGCCACTGATGTGAATGTGCTGGATGAACGTGGCAAAGAGATAAGCCTCATTAAACACGTTGATCACTCATTTCCAGCCATTGACAAAGATGACAACCTCTACATAGCTGAGATTCATAATTCGAAGTCCATGCTGACGATCAAGAGGTACACACTGGATGGAGTGTTGGTGGAGACAATCCTTGATGATGTGAAGATAAAAATACCCGAACGCACCTGGTATTACATGAAGTGTCCTTCTCCCGATGCCATCGTACTTTGCACTTCCGGGATGATGTATGTATTCAAGAATGCCATTGATTTTGGCTTGTAAAAAAGGGAATTTCTCTCGCCATCGAAGTGCCTAACCCCGTTAATGACTGTTTCTTATTGTGTGTTTTTTTATGGCATGTATACAGTACTTGACCGCCACTTATGTGACTTTTTTTGTAATGTGAACGTTCTTTTCTCTCAGCATTGGATCAATATGATATATGTCACAAATCGCTGTGTATATTTAACTATTAAAAGCGTCATAATAATATAACTGAATATTAGTCATACAACAATTTAGAATATTACTAAACCAACTATTAAGTAACTTATCAATTCCTTCATTATCTTTAGCATGTTCAACTAAATGTATGTAGTTTCCGATGTATTGTGAAATAGGTTCAACTTGTATGAGCTACCGGTTAAATAATTATTTGTTGATCAAATTCAAAACAAACAAAATCAACCAGCTGTTAATTCCCTCTGGAGTCAATGGAAGTTCCCATAGATTACGAACTTAAAACGAAATGAAGGATGACGATCCTTAATTTTTGTACGACTTTTGTTAAAATGTTAGTTAAAGGGATAGTTGAGTATTGGTCAAACTTAACTTTAGTAACCAAAACCTGCACGATTACGATACAAACTAATAGTTATAACTTCACCATGCTCGAAAAGTATACACAATTACAAACGACAAAGTAAAACCCCTGTTATCATTCAAAAAGAGCCGTTACAACTCGAAGTGTCAAATTAACTCGGCGCGAAGCACTAGCGTTGTAGGTCCTAATACGGGACTGTATAGTGCACTGTGCGGTAATACGGGACTGTAGTGCAGTCACTGTGTGCGGTAATACTATACAGTAGTACGTGTATTATTATGTATCGCAACCATAGAAGTATGACTCCAACACTGCCGTTGACGCAACTCGCAAGCCCCATTCGCATTCGTTCGCCTTTCGTTCACAGTCGCGCTAACACACGGAGAGACTGGTCCATGAGGCGCATATATCACTGATTTTTTGCGGAATGGAAGGGAAAATCATAATCTTAATCCACCCGGTAGTTGGATCACATATTGGAGAGTAAATTGCTGGTAAGTACCGTATCATATGTATAGTTTTAAGCACAATTAGCGTGCACACAAATATTTGGTTTCAGTCTTTTATTAGGAGAACATAGAACGCTAGTGCCTCGCACTAGCGGTTCTAAAAAGTGATACCCGGGCGTCAACCACTTTTATATGATATTTTGAAAGCAAATTTCACAACAATTAGAGCATTTGAATGGAAATTATTATTATTTCCCATGTTTTTTTCGATGATCTTTCATATGGAATTGAAATCAACCAAATCCGTTACAATCGATGTTGGGGGGCACTTTGGAAATTACCAAAACTCAACTTGGCCTTTAAACATCAATGTTTCAATTGAAGAATAAGTCAAAATTAGGATGAGAATACGTGAGGCAAAAGAAGGGAAATATTATAGTGTATGACAATTTGTACAGTGTAATATTATTTGCATAATCTGTATGGTTGTAAGTGCCAAGAAGATAAATATTACACATCTTGGTTATATATAACCTTACCTATGCTGTGCATAATGTTCGTATTATGTTTCAATTTAATTCATAACTGATGATTATCCAATTGAATATAACCAATATGTTATTTAAACTTTATCAGCTATAGATTAACAAGTGAGTTGATACAACCCTCACGAATCACTAGTATAGTACATACATGTAAGTGATTTGCAAAATTGGACCTGAAAGAACAAAGCTGGAGATTCACACTGTCCATTTTATTTTATGTTTAAATAAGGAGTTAGCATGGTTTGTAACTCCTTGTTTTAAATGAATATAATATATAGGGAAAGGTGACGACGATTTTATCATATACGATTTCTAAAAATGCACAACATGTATGTATGTATATAATATTTGTTTAAACACGTCCGCATATTGAAAAGGAGACTAGGTATTATGACTGAGAATACATGAAGCAAAAGAAGGGAAATATTATATAATGATGTAATGTAAAAATTCAACAGTGATATTCATGATTGTTATATACCAGTATGGTTCTTAGTGCCGTGCACTTAAAATATTACTTACTGAATTTATATCAATAAATGACGTAGGTTGAGAATCTCTTTTATACATGACACTAGTTGAAATAGCTTGATCATGTTGATAGCAAATCATACTAGTTTGACTGAGATGAGATGGGAGAAGATAACTCTACCATAAACAAGTCATATACTATACATGTGTATATTCTCATAATGTTAATATTTAGTTTCGAATTCACAGACAATGCCAATAATGTTTTTGAATAAAATAATTGAACAGTGGATGATGTTAATCGTATATATACCTTGCATCAAGGACATTTCTTGTGAACCCGCATGCACCTGACAGATCTGTTACAGAATTAGATACATTAATGTATTGACAAGACAAAGAAAGTGTACGTATTGCTCATACTTAATTTTACTACCTTTTATTATGATTTCTAATAAAGAATCACTCCTACTACGAAGAAATTGCAAGCACAACTGACAAGGATAATTAGTTACCTTGTGTTTTCAGCAATATATGTTTTGGTGGTTTGTTGGTTAAATTATATTATCAAGAAAACAATCATGAATGTTTCAAATAATACTGTTTTAATCCAGTCATGACTAATCATTTCAAATAATGCGGCTTTTATCCAGTAATGACTAGTTATCAGAAATAATGCTGCTTTTATTACAAAGGACCAATATTATTTTGTTCAGATAATGCTGCTTTTAACACAACGATGAACAATTTGTTTTAATGATATTGCTTGTATCCACCAATTATGTTATAATAAACCAAGCACAGTATACAATGATGCAGAGAAGTGTTTATAAATTATGTTCGTTTTCGTTTGCAAGTGAATGATTTCTCTTTAGGTGAATGAATGTGTTTGTGAATCTAAGGTAATGTTTGTGTGTGTTTTAGAATGAACACTTTCATGTGTATCCAGGTATATCATGAGTTTTAATGTAATACACGTGTGTGGAAGCCTGGTATGTGTATGTCCAAGTAAATGTATGTATGTACAGTTTGTTCCTGTTAATGTTTCTACGTATCAATGTGAATTCATGCGCGTGCATGTTAAAGAGAGCGTGTGCGTTTGTATGTGTGTTAATAGTTGATGATTACTGTACTGTATACGTTTGCTGATGAATGTACGGATTAGTATGTTTGTCCAAATAAATATTATGCTGTATAAAGACATAACAAACATGGAAAAGTGTATGTGTGTGCGTGTGTGTGTGTTTTTGTGTGTATAAGGCGTGTTTGAGTGTTGAAGTGATATTTTGTGAGCAAGTAATATGTATATGCACAAACTCGCGACTTTCTAACACAGACGCACACACACACACACACACACACACACACACACACACGTCTTATATACACACAAACTCAAACAATCACAAACTTTTCCATGTTTTTATGTCTATTTTCAGTTATTTGTCATAACCATTCAAAGTAATAAGAACAATATCAAACGGACCATTAACAAATGAACACAGAACTACACACATACGAACACACACACACACGCGCGCGCACAAACTCACATACACACAAGACAAACACACGCGCACACACACACAAGAAACACACACCCACACACTCACATTCGAACGAACACCACATGCCGTTAATTACTCCCATTTAAGAAATGTTTTGATATAATTTAATGGTAATAGATATAAACATGAAAAGATCAAACAAACATTACATGTTTTCCATAACAGTATACAAGTATACATGAATTCATTTATTTATTATTTATGTAACAAAAAGGCGTTGCATATAATATTAGTAAAATTGGCAAGGATACATGAAATATACAATTACAATTAAGGTCGTGAAATATTGCACATTTAGAAAATATTGCACTATAATAATAATAATAATGGAATAACAAGTACATAACAATACAGTGTAAGAAAATAATGTAGATTCAATTGAAAATATTCCATGTCTTTATCATGCATAATAAGTAACAATGTATTTTACTTAATTAAAATATAATATAAACTGAATCAAATTGAAAAATATATATTCAATAATGCCATTGATTTTGGCTTGTAAAAAAGGGAATTTCTCTCGCCATCGGAGTGCCTAACCCCATTAATGACTGTTTCTTATTGTGTGTGTGTTTTTTATGGCATGTATACAGTACTTGACCGCCACTTATGTGACTTTTTTTGTAATGTGAACGTTCTTTTCTCTCAGCATTGGATCAATATGATATATGTCACAAATCGCTGTGTATATTTAACTATTAAAAGCGTCATAATAATATAACTGAATATTAGTCATACAACAATTTAGAATATTACTAAACCAACTATTAAGTAACTTATCAATTCCTTTATTATCTTTAGCATGTTCAACTAAATGTATGTAGTTTCCGATGTATTGTGAAATAGGTTCAACTTGTATGAGCTACCGGTTAAATAATTATTTGTTGATCAAATTCAAAACAAACAAAATCAACCAGCTGTTAATTCCCTCTGTAGTCAATGGAAGTTCCCATAGATTACGAACTTAAAACGAAATGAAGGATGACGATCCTTAATTTTTGTACGACTTTTGTTAAAATGTTAGTTAAACATCAATGTTTCAATTGAAGAATAAGTCAAAATTAGGATGAGAATACGTGAGGCAAAAGAAGGGAAATATTATAGTGTATGACAAGTTGTACAGTGTAATATTATTTGCATAATCTGTATGGTTGTAAGTGCCAAACAATATCTGTGTACTTGTACAGAAGATATACGTGTATGAATTAATGCAATGATATTAGTTTTAGGTAAAAAGGAAGGAAGATAAATATTACACATCTTGGTTATATATAACCTTCCTATGCTGTGCATAATGTTCGTATTATGTTTCAATTTAATTCATAACTGATGATTATCCAATTGAATATAACTAATATGTTATTTAAACTTTATCAGCTATAGATTAACAAGTGAGTTGATACAACCCTCACGAATCACTAGTATAGTACATACATGTAAGTGATTTGCAAAATTGGACCTGAGAGAACAAAGCTGTAGATTCACACTGTCCATTTTATTTTATGTTTAAATAAGGAGTTAGCATGGTTTGTAACTCCTTGTTTTAAATGAATATAATATATAGGGAAAGGTGACGACGATTTTATCATATACGATTTCTAAAAATGCACAACATGTATGTATGTATGAATGTATATAATATTTGTTTAAACACGTCCTCCCATTGAAAAGTAGAGTATATAATGACTTTGAGAATACATGAAGCAAAAGAAGGGAAATATTATATAATGATGTAATGTAAAATTCAACAGTAATATTCATAATTGTTATATACCAATATGGTTCTTAGTGCCGTGCACTTAAAATATTACTTACTGAATTTATATCAATAAATGACGTAGGTTGAGAATCTCTTTTATACATGACACTAGTTGAAATAGCTTGATCATGTTGATAGCAAATCATACTAGTTTGACTGAGATGAAATGGGAGAAGATAACTCTACCATAAACAAGTCATATACTATACATGTGTATATTCTCATAATGTTAATATTTAGTTTCGAATTCACAGACAATGCCAATAATGTTTTTGAATAAAATAATTGAACAGTGGATGATGTTAATCGTATATATACCTTGCATCAAGGACATTTCTTATGAACCCGCATGCACCTGACAGATCTGTTACAGAATTAGATAAATTAATGTATTGACAAGACAAAGAAAGTGTACGTATTGCTCATACTTAATTTTACTACCTTTTATTATGATTTCTAATAAAGAATCACTCCTACTACGAAGAAATTGCAAGCACAACTGACAAGGATAATTAGTTACCTTGTGTTTTCAGCAATATATGTTTTGGTGGTTTGTTGGTTAAATTATATTATCAAGAAAACAATCATGAATGTTTCAAATAATACTGTTTTAATCCAGTCATGACTAATCATTTCAAATAATGCGGCTTTTATCCAGTAATGACTAGTTATCAGAAATAATGCTGCTTTTATTACAAAGGACCAATATTATTTTGTTCAGATAATGCTGCTTTTAACACAACGATGAACAATTTGTTTTAATGATATTGCTTGTATCCACCAATTATGTTATAATAAACCAAGCACAGTATACAATGATGCAGAGAAGTGTTTATAAATTATGTTCGTTTTCGTTTGCAAGTGAATGATTTCTCTTTAGGTGAATGAATGTGTTTGTGAATCTAAGGTAATGTTTGTGTGTGTTTTAGAATGAACACTTTCATGTGTATCCAGGTATATCATGAGTTTTAATGTAATACACGTGTGTGGAAGCCTGGTATGTGTATGTCCAAGTAAATGTATGTATGTACAGTTTGTTCCTGTTAATGTTTCTACGTATCAATGTGAATTCATGCGCGTGCATGTTAAAGAGAGCGTGTGCGTTTGTATGTGTGTTAATAGTTGATGATTACTGTACTGTATACGTTTGCTGATGAATGTACGGATTAGTATGTTTGTCCAAATAAATATTATGCTGTATAAAGACATAACAAACATGGAAAAGTGTATGTGTGTGCGTGTGTGTGTGTTTTTGTGTGTATAAGGCGTGTTTGAGTGTTGAAGTGATATTTTGTGAGCAAGTAATATGTATATGCACAAACTCGCGACTTTCTAACACAGACGCACACACACACACACACACACACGTCTTATATACACACAAACTCAAACAATCACAAACTTTTCCATGTTTTTATGTCTATTTTCAGTTATTTGTCATAACCATTCAAAGTAATAAGAACAATATCAAACGGACCATTAACAAATGAACACAGAACTACACACATACGAACACACACACACACGCGCGCGCACAAACTCACATACACACAAGACAAACACACGCACACACACACAAGAAACACACACCCACGCATTCACATTCGAACGAACACCACATGCCGTTAATTACTCCCATTTAAGAAATGTTTTGATATAATTTAATGGTAATAGATATAAACATGAAAAGATCAAACAAACATTACATGTTTTCCATAACAGTATACAAGTATACATGAATTCTTTTATTTATTATTTATGTAACAAAAAGGCGTTGCATATAATATTAGTAAAATTGGCAAGGATACATGAAATATACAATTACAATTAAGGTCGTGAAATATTGCACATTTAGAAAATATTGCACTATAATAATAATAATAATGGAATAACAAGTACATAACAATACAGTGTAAGAAAATAATGTAGATTCAATTGAAAATATTCCATGTGTTTATCATGCATAATAAGTAACAATGTATTTTACTTAATTAAAATATAATACAAACTGAATCAAATTGAATAATCTGTTAAGTATGTAATGGTTATTACAATGGTATTGTATTTACATTGTATTCAATATTATAACATAATAATTATGAATGTAATTGTATTTGGTTATATTTATAATACGTTTAGTATTTTATACATAATCATAACATGACAATTATATACGATACACGATTGCACACCAATGGTAGATGTTAGCACATGCATCGTTTACTTGAACAGTATATAATAGCTCATAAGTATGAACAGTTTAACAACAAATATCTTTAAATTCAAACAAATTGCGATAAGACCCAATTGAAACACATTGAAAATGCCTGTGATACTTTTCTAAAATCATATCTTAAAAAGTTATAATAAAACAAAAATATATATGTTTGATTATGTGAT
>JBAMJV010011138.1:0-24500 GCA_037951105.1 Echinarachnius parma | reverse complement strand
TGCTACATATCAAAAAATACAAATTGCATTATTTTTGTCCCTAAATGTTTGCTATGCATACACATGGCCTGATTCCATTAAATTGTTGTTAAAATAATACAGTTCTAATTTATATGTATGTGTACATACACATTGCATATTATACACTTAAAATAGTGTACAATTTGGTACATAAAAAAAAACGAATAATATATTATTTCGATACAAAAAATGCAAAAATTTGTTTTTTATTACAACAATAACAGGTTGGTGAGTCATTAAAACATTAATACTTTGTACTTGCAAAAGATAATGTCCAACCTAAGAGTGATTAGTATCAGTTCCAGACAAAATAATACATAGACCCTCCAACACAGTATTTTTCATTTGGAAAACAAAACATAGCTGATAGCAATTAAATTCAACATAATTATTGATAAGCTTCAGTTACCAAAAACGCTACATTTTGCATTAACAAGGTTGAAACTGTCCTGTTACATGTATATCCATGCCTGCAGAAGTATCTGAAAGCAAGTGACATACATTACATTTATACAAATTATCAACATTGTCTCGTGAACAATCATAAATATACAAAATCTATCTATGAAATTAAATTGTCTGTTTGTCTGTTTTGTATCATAAAATACAAACAAATATAGCATTCAATTACCTTATAGTTTATTTAAAGTTCGATAATATGTCATCAAGCGTGTCGATTGACTATTGTAGCTAATTAATTAAACATTTGACATTACTTGGTCGCCCAACTTATGTTCCTTAGTTGATTCCTTACTTCCTTAGTTAAAGTTTACATGGATGTTATTGATAACAATATTGACAATTAATGGATGCCATTTTTAATCACTTATTGCATAAAATTGGAAAACAAAGAGAAACACTTTTTCACAAAATGTTGCCACTTTCTAATAATTTCAGACATAATTATTAATCTCAAACGCATTAACTTTATAATTATCATAATACTGTAGTACATTAATTTACATTGACACAGTACATTAATTGACAAGTGTGTTTTGTGTGCGCATGTTTGTTATTATTATTATTATTTATTCGGCAAATCAAATACACAAGAAAAAGTATAACAAAATAAGGAAATTTCAACCAATGGAATGCCTGCAGGGCTTGAAAAAAAGTTAAACTAATAACTGTGGCAAAAAAGAAATATGTCCCTAGCAAACAAAAGTTCAGCTGTCAATCCATATTATTGAATTGTTTTAAAGAGGGAAGATTACATTTTTGTATTCATATACATCTAAAAACAGAGAAAATGTATATCTAGAGGAACATTTGTCAACGTTTGCTAAGGAGCAAACTTCTCCATAGCAACCAAATCTAACTATTTCTTTGTTTTTAGCCGTTTACCAGTCAATCGCTAAATTTTCAATAATAAGAACGTTGTTTTTCTCCTTCAAATACCTTATTGGACATACCTACAACAAAAATTTGGTTCTAAAGTGGGGACATATATCACCGTTGCTAGGGAGAAATATGCCCCTAGCAACCAATTTTAAATATTTCTTTTGTTTTTTAGGCGTTATTTCGTAACGCCCCAAAATTTTGCAAATAGGAAACATTGCATTTGGGATTTATATACATATTTTGGAAACATGTCTAGGCCAAAAATAAAGTACTTTCCAGAAACTGGACTACGGAACGAAAGAATTTTGGTCTTCGGCCCATGGCCTATATATATATATTGCTATCTTCTCTTTTACTTAATTTTTGTGAAAAACGTGTTTTTACAAAATCGTCTGAGGACCCTAAAGGTATGCTGTATTCTTTATTAAAACTGCAGCTCCGTTGTATTTTCCCCTCTATCTATAGCAAGAAGGGTTCTCCCAAGGATCATGTGCGTGCCTAAAGAAGGGTCAAGGGAAATGGCTGTGGAAGCTGTTCATCTCCAGACTCCACATCGTGAGGGCAGGAGACGTAGAAAACCAACCCTGGTCCACGGACCGATCCTCAGTTTTCAAAGAGAGGGGGGGCCAGGATGTCGATAAACAGGTAGATGCATGGGCGTCGATCACGGGGCGGGGGGGGGGGGGGGGGGGGGGGTGGGGGGGGGCGGGGTGGAGGATATATCACCCCAACACCCCAATTTTTTCAGGTGGGGAGATTGCCTGTATTATTACCCTCCCCCCGCCCCCCCCCCCCCCCCCCCCCCGCCCCCAATATGTGGGGTTCATAAACATATAATAACATTAAAATAAATTGTATTGCCCCCTCTTATTCATAATGTGAAAGTTGATAATGTATAATTTTTTTTAAAACCACATTGTGATAGTAATAAACTGGCCAAATCCAAAAACTAAACAATAGTTATCTGTATTGTATTCACATACAGACAATATCTTTTTTTTTCTGGATATTAAAAATCCCAAATCTTTCGGGCTCAGCGGCTCCTGGACTCCCAATAAGCTTCCCAATGTAGGTATCTGTTGACTGATTATATGCAGGGGCCCATCAGGATGTTTGCACTATATATATGTAGCTATCAGGCTAAAGTTCATCCATACTTGGACAAAACACTCCTCATAACATGATGCTTGCAATGTGCACTTAATAAGCTTCACATTTCTTAACAGCTAAATCCAAGAGCTGTTTCGCCCCATAAACCCCCACACCCCCCCCCCCCCCCTCCCGTCAGTCATAAAAAACACCGTCACGCTGCTAGGTTGTCGCTTCGCTCCCTCGCAAAAATGGTCAAAATAAATATACAAAATAAATCTCTTAAATAGCCTGTTCGTAACGTATGTTTTGGATTATTTAATGTATTTCGGTATTCTTTTATTTCACGTCCCTGCTGAAAAACAGATTGTAGCTGAAAGCGGGCATTTAATTAGTGTATATACGGCGATTAAATAGAATAAACAAACAAACAAACAAAATTACGTATCATCACCCCAATGGCGAGAAGAAATCGACTCCTCTGCATGGGTAGATGAACCTCTCCTATACAGAGCGTATCAAAAAAGGCGTTACACTTTTGACATTTTTTTCAAAATTACATTTTTATATATTTAGAAGATTTGTTCATGTCGATGGATGCCTAATGGTCTCATCTATCAAGTGCCACTAACAAAACAAATTTTTGTTCACGCTTGGGCGAACACTGACTGTTTTTGCACAGAGTGTGAAAAATGGCTTGCGCCAATTTGAAAGAAGAGGTACAATTAAACCAGCAGACCAAATAAGTACTCTCATTCAAACAAATTGCTCTTTGCCATCAATTTAAGATTATTTTATGCTAGTGTAACCATTTTATGGCAATTTTCTATCATAATTTAACTAATTTCAATGCTTTATGCATGGGTGAGAATAAATAAGCCATAGATTGATAGATAATTAAAGGATTTGCATCGTTAATGACAACATTTCCAGCCTGTCCTCATTAACGATGTAAATCCTTTCATTGAGTGTGACACATACAAAATATAAACCCAGAAGCGAATATTCATGTTGCTAGATTGATGGGCTGATTGATTGATTGATTGGACTGATAGATTGAGGGATTGATTGATGGATTGATGGATTAATGGATGGATGGATGGATGGATGGATGGATGGATGGATGGATGGATGGATTGATTGATTGATTGATGGATTGCTGGATTGATTGATTGATTGATGGATTGCTGGATTGATTGATGGATGGATTGATCGATTGAATGATGGATTGATCAATTGATTTCTCATTGATTGATTGATGAATCGGTTGAATGATTTTAAGATTAATTGATTTGGTACGTTTTGAATGAATGACTGGCATGTGGTTTGATTTGTCTACGCTTTAAAAAGTAATTACCCATTATTGATTCTCACCCATGCATTAAACATGAAATCAGTTGAATTATGATAGAAAATTGCCACAAAAGTATTACACAATCATACAATATTCTTAAATGTATGGCAAAGAGCAATTTGTTTGAATGGGCGTACTTATTCGGTCTGCTGGTTTAATTGTCCCTCTTCTTCAGTTTCAGTTTCAGTTTCAGTTTAGTTTATTTTCATTTCCAACAAAAAATCAAATACATAGCAATGTACGAAACAATATAAGGTTTACTTACATGTGTGAAATAAATTGAAATAGCTGTACAATGAAGACTAGAATCATATATGGTCAATAATAGCCGCCTGGACAGTGATTATCGAGTAGCGTGATGACTGGGTGCTGTATCGACATGCATACTACATGAGGGGATCGCCAGCAGTAGCCGCCTGGACAGTGATTATCGAGTAGCGTGGTGAATGGGTGCTGTATCGACGTGCATACTACATAAGGGGATCGCCAGCAGTAGCCGCCTGGACGATTATCGAGTAGCGTGGTGAATGGGTGCTGTATCGACGTGCATACTACATGAGGGGATCGCCAGCAGTAGCCGCCTGGACGATTATCGAGTAGCGTGGTGACTTTGTGCTATATCGACGCGCATTCTACATGAGGGGATTGCCAGCAGTAGCCGCCTGGGAACTGATTATCGAGTAGCGTGGTGACTGCGTGCTGAATCGACGTGCATACTACATGAGGGGGTCGCCAGCAGTAGCCGCCTGGACAGTGATTATCGAGTAGCGTGGTGACTTGGTGCTATATCGACGTGCATTCTACATGAGGGGATCGCCAGCAGTAGCCGCCTGGGAACTGATTATCGAGTAGCGTGGTGACTGGGTGCTGAATCGACGCGCATACTACATGAGGGGATCGCCAGCAGTAGCCGCCTGGATAGTGATTATCGAGTAGCGTGGTGACTGGGGGCTGTATCGACGTGCATACTACATAAGGGGATCGTCAGCAGTAGCCGCCTGGATAGTGAGTATCGAGTAACGTGCATATTACTTTAGGAAAAACGAAAATAAACAAACCAGAATTCACATTGTCGTTAAACGCGTTACATATAACGCATGGTGAATTTAGTGTAATTAAGAGTATTTTTAGGCGTGACGGGACCTGTCACTTTGTAATGTTGCCATGTTTGCTTATAAACGGAGTTGTGGTACAACAATCAAGAGCAGAAATTGGCTGCCTACATGATATTAGAAATCTTAGGAACGAGTGGCCATGATGTTCATTTTTAGAAACTTTATATTTGAGACCTGGTTAATAGGATTACTGTGCGTGCAGAATGAGCCTGCGGAACAGATGCAAGTTCTATAATCACTTTATTTTTGCTATTTGAAATCGCTAAGAGATTTTATTTTAAATAATTGTGTGACATTAACACAAGAAAGGGGCTATTCATTTGAGATTCAAGAAGAATGTCATTATTGAAGACAAAGACATCGTGAGAGAAAATAGAAGGAGAGATAAAGACTCAAGAAAATAGAAGGAGAGATAAAGACTCAAGAAATTATCTCGTTAATGCTTTGACGTCGTCATACGGACATGTCGCAAACTGTAAGATGATTAGCTGGACATTGTCACTAAAACAAACATTATATATTCGGAAACTTACAGATGTTGTATATTTATATTTTCTCTCTAACTATTTGATTACGCCTTTGTGTTACTGATATTTTATGACAAATGTTTCATTCCATAGATATTATACCTCAATAATTGTGAAGTCTAAGATATAATATAGTTATGGTCTGGATCGGAGAACGATTCCATTATTTTTATGAGAAATTTTGAAATGTATAGATGTCTGAGGAACACTAGCTTATATGTACCAGCACCATTGCGGTGCAAAATAATTGTTTTGCCTTTATTATGCTCGAAGGGTATACATAGTTACAGATGATTGAGTAGAACCCTTGTTATTATTTTGAAATATTGGTTTTAGTAATTTTTTATAAAACATACTAAGTAACAGTTTATTGGTGGTGTCTCGGTTGGGTCGTTGTTTTAACAAGGCATTAAATCTTAATGTTTTGTTGGAGTAGTGATTCAGTGGAGATATTATTAATGAATTGTTAAAAAGTTATTTTTAAAAAAAATGATACAAATAATAATAATTCTCTAGAAAGTTAAAACAACATTTTCATTGGTATGGATATTTCGGCCGTTTCTGAGCCGATTTCGATTAAATGGAGTTTTTTGTTTGTGTTTGTTATCAAGATTGTTTGTTCTTTTATATTTGATAGTCAGGTTTATATTGTTTTATGAAGGGATATGTTGTGAAGTGCCCTTTATACTAATTGCTCAATTTTCTCTTTAGTGGTTATTTTTTAAAGAAAGTAGTAATTTCATTGAATTTTATATTCATTTATTTAATTTTGTTAGCACTATTGAATTATAATTATGATTTGTTGGTATAATATAACAGTTATACCTCTAAATAATTAGTTTCAATATAATAGAATTGCCCCTTTAAATATAAATTGATATAAATGGATCTTGCGTAAATAATTGCGAGTGTATATTGTTATTTTATTTTTTATTAATTTTTTCCTCATTACAAAAAAGAAGAAGCTAATAATATGGGAAGATTTAGAGGTAAGCTTAGACATGTTAGGGAAGGGTATTCAGATTTAGAGGTAAGCTTAGACATGTGAGAGAAGGGTATTCATATTTTGATATTCCTGCTTACTCCTAGTCCTTGCTGCCTTCTTTTCTCCTTCGATACTTGTCTTTTTTCTTAATTTCTATATTTCTTTATTTTTCCAATATTCATTTATTTATCAACATTTTTTTATTAATTTTTGTTTTTTTGTTAATTGATTTATTTTTAATTGTTTGTTATCTTGAATTATCATACAAATGACTTTACGAAGCCTTTATTTTAAAATTCCATGGTCAATTTGCCGAGCTTTTTTATTTTTTATTTTTAAGTTCCTTGAGTTTGCGTATGAATAGTAATATGTGTAAATGTGTTTTGTGTATGTTCAATGTTGTGTGTGCCAATTGTAAAAATCTCCACAGGGTGTATTGGATTTATATCCTTTATGATGTCAGTTATATATGTCTAAGGTAGATGTTGTTTCTATGAATTGTCGTGGTCTAGGAAATAAGGACAAAAGACATGAATTGTTTCATTTTTTAATATTAAATAAATATCATATATGTTGCTTACAAGATACGTATTTTATTGATTTATATCGAGAAAACCTAAAAAAAAAATGGGGTGGTCAATGTTTTATTAGTTGTAAAGCTTCAAACTCAAGAGGAGTGGCAATTTTGTTTAGTGGAGGCATAACAGTCGATATTTTAGATAGTAAAGAAGATGATAATGGAAATTTTGTTGTACTCCATATTAGGATATTTGATTATGATATTACATTAGTATCTTTGTATGGTCCCAACACTGACAGTCCCCTTTTTTTATGGCCAGATAGAAAAATGTATATTGAAATTTGAAAACCCATTTACTATTATTTGTGGTGATTGGAATCTGGTACAGGATTTTGATTTAGACACTTACAATTATATTCGCATTAATAACCCATTGGCAAAAAATAGAGTTAGTCATTTAACACAGAATTTAAATTTGATTGATCCTTGGAGAGAATTGTATCCTTTAAAAAAAAGTTTTTCTTGGCGACAGCCAAATCCGGTAAAAATGGCAAGATTGGATTTTTTTCTTGTTACAAAAGAATTAATGTCAGTTATAGATAAATTGAAAATATTACCAGGATATAGGACAGACCATTCATTAGTATGCTTGTCTTTGAATTTAGATAAGATACATACAGGTAAAGGTTATTGGAATTTAATAATTCGTTGTTGAAAGATGAACATGTAATTAAAGAAAATATTGTAATGTATTCGGTGGATGAAGTGTCTTATGATGAATTAGACTTAGATAAATGTAACTTTGAAAATTATAGATTTTCTATAGATGATCAGTTATTTTTTAATACATTATTAATGATTAAAAGAGGTGAGACAATATCATATTCAAGTATGAAAAGAAAACGGTGTATGAAAAATGAAACTAAATTAGAAAAAGAAATTAGTGATTTAGAAAATAAGATTATTTATGTTTTAGATAATAAAGATATTATGGAAGAATTGGAAGATAAAAAAAAATAGTTTGGAAGATTTAAGAAAACAAAAAGTCGATGACGCAATTCTTCGTTCAGAGTTACAATGGATGGAGTTTGGTCAAAAACCCTCAAAGTTCTTTTTGAACTTAGAAAAACAAAATCGTATTAATAGACAAATTAAAACAGTTAAAAGTTATTACAAATATGAAAAATAATAAATCCCCAGGAATGGATGGTTTTACAGTTGAATTTTTAAAGTTTTTTTGGGGCAGTATAAAGTATTTTTTACTTCGATCATTGAATTATGCATATTTTAATGGTCATATGACTGAAGCGCATAAAATGGGAGTGATTACATTAATACCAAAAGGAAATAAAGATAGAAAATTGTTATCAAACTGGAGACTTATTTCTTTATTAAATGTTATATATAAAATAGCTTCATCTTGTATTGCAAACCGGATTAAACAAATATTACCTTTTGTGATTAATGAAAGTCAAAAGGGTTTCATGTCTGGACGATTTATTGGGGAAAATATACGTCTTTTGTTTGATTTGATGTTATACACGGATTTAAATGATATTCCTGGACTATTGTTGATAATAGATTTTGAAAAAGCCTTCGACTCAATATCACACGACTTTATTTTTCAGGCTCTGGACTTTTTTAATTTTGGTGATTCCATAAAATCATGGATTAAACTTTTTTATGAGAATGCATCGTCATGCGCTATGGTCAATGGTCATATGACAAACAGATTTAATATAGAAAGAGGATGCCGTCAAGGTGACCCTCTGTCTCCATACATTTTTCTTTTATATGCAGAAATATTAAGTATAATGGTAAGAAAATGTGATGGTATAAATGGGATAAAAATAGCAAATGTTCAGCACAAAATAATTCAGTATGCTGATGATACTCTAATTACTTTAGATGGTACAGAAGATGATTTGAAGAAAACGATAGAAATTTCAAATACTTTTGAAGCTGCATCAGGGTTGAGTTTAAATAAACACAAAACTAAAGTAATGTGGATAGGGAGATATAAAGAAATGAAAGATTCCTTGTGTACGGAAGAAAATTTAGATTGGGTTTTTGATGGTTATTTTAAATATTTAGGCATCGATTTCTCGGGTGACTTGCACGATATGGTTGATCATAATTTTTATACACAAATTTTACATATTAACTCTCAAATAACTCTCTGGTTGAAAAGATCGTTAACAGTGTAGAATAATAGTTGTAAAATTCTTATTAGTATCAAAGTTAAATTATTTATTTTTATCATTACCGAACCCCTCTGATGAAATTATGAAATTATTACAAAAGTCATTTTTTGAATTTATTTGGAATCATAAACCTGACAAAATAAGTAGGAAACAAATGATACAACCCTATCATTTGGGAGGAGCCAAAATGATAGATATATACTCACATGTTCATTCATTGAAAATATCATGGATGAGAAGATACTTTTTTGGTAATATAGATTCTTTTATTGATAATTTAATGCATACATTTATGCCCAAAAATTGTCAATTGAACCCTACTTTTGGTGATGTTCACTTTTCAAGATTGTCAATAGGTGCAACTAACCCATTTCGGAAAAATTGTTTTTTTGGCTTATAGTATTTTACAGTCTAAAAGTTTTCGCGATATATCTTGTCAGCCTCTATGGTTTAATAGTCATATTTAGGTGAATAACGTGTGTGTATTTTATAGGTCTTGGTACGAAAAGGGTATAATATGTATTAACGATTTGTTAGATGAAGATGGAACTTTTTTGTCGCTCAATGAATTTAAATTGAAATATCAAATTACAGTTAATTTTTTGCAATACTTTGGCCTATGTGAAGCTATTAAATCTGGTTTCAATAACCGTTGTGGTATTTTTGTGAAAATGGAACAGCCTTTAAGATTAGATTTAATTTCCCTTATTTGTCAATTTCGTAAAGGATGCTCGCATATACAGGGTGGCCCAAAAAAAACGGAACGGGGCACTTCCCAAAATATAATACCACAATGTTTATGTTCATCGGATAGGATGTCCTTTCCAATGAAAAACGATACCAAGAACATTAATTTTGGTCAGGTCGTTTTTGTTTAAGGACGCAGTGAGTGAGACCATGTCTGGTGCCGATTTATGTCGATTTCGACCTAGTCAATGCCAGTTTAACCGCACTCCTTGCCCGCAATACCATACAGCGACCATGCCTATTCTCTCGGCACACGGCTGAGTGCACACTAACAATAGTGCGCGATGCTCAACGGTATGAACGGCGGTTCGTGCGATTCATCAAGCGCTGTCTCAATACAAATTGACAAAAAAGAGAACCTGACATGGTGTCACTCACAGTGCCCTAAAACAAAAACTACACGACCAAATTGACTGTTCTTGGTATCGTTGTTCATTTGAAAAGACACTCTATCCGATGGACATAATACATATGTTACTATATTTTGGGAAGTGCCCCGTTCCGTTTTTTTGGGGCCACCCTGTATATGCTTTATTATTACAACAAAAAAGGGAAGAATGTAAAAGCTATACAAAATGGAAAAGGTTTTTTAATATTGATGAATCCATATGGCAGAAGTATTGTGCTCTTGCATTTAATTATTCTATTGATGTTAATTTACGTTGGTTTCAATTTACAATATTACATAGAATTTTGTTTACAAACGACATATTGTTTAAATTGAACATGGTTGAAACTGAATTATGTTCCTTTTGTAATGCTCATACTGAAACAATTACTCATTTATTTTGTGATTGTCAATTTGTTAAAAGTATATGGGCAAAACTAGAAAGATGGATTAACATAAGTGCTGGTTGTAACATACATTTTACAAATGAAAATATATTGTTTGGATTAAGAGGTTTAAATAATAGAGCAATAAACTGTTTATTGTTCGTTAGTAAACAAATAATATTTCGAAGTAAACTAGTGAATAAAATACCTGTATTTTCTCAGTTTAAATCAGCTTCAATTTCATATTATGAAAATGAAAGATATATATTTAGTTTAAAAGGTCATGGTAAATACTTTGATAAAAAATGGTTTTCCTTGAGAAGTATGTTTTCTGATATTGTTTAATTAGTTATATTTATACAAAGAAACTATACGACGGTTCATTTATGGTTCATTTATTGTTATTGTTGTGTTATTATGATATGCTTGTAAATGGAATGCTATGTTTAATTTTGTTTTACTTATACCAATAAATGCCCTGTGGAGGGGAAAAAAAAAAAAAAAAAAAAAAAGATTGATAAATCAATGCATGGAATAATATATTTGGAAATGGAGGGATCCATTAAAAAGCAATGCTTGTAGATTGTGGACCCCTCAGGTAATAATAAATCAATTATATCATAATTCATAATCAAATCAAATTATACTTTAAAACGTATTTTGTTTGTAATTAACAATAAATAGTACATTTGAGTTGAAAATTGCTTCCAATAAAGATTACTAAAAGCAAATAAAGATGTGGGCCGACATAGACTTCGATGAGCAGGAAAAACAATACGACACAACACAACACAACGTGCATAGCACACGATAGCAGAGGATGCCAAATACATAATATTACGAATGAATGAAAAGATGTAATATAACATGTATGGAGGTAACATGAAGAGAAAGGATGGCTGGATATGGATAGATATACTGTTCACGCATATAAGAGCGCTCAATATAAACAAATATTAAAAAATCAAAGAATATGGAAGGCAGTTTTTAGTGAACAATAACACAAGCATAATAATGACCTTTTATTGACTAACTAGGATTTTTGTAAGGTTGTAATAATAATAATTAAATCCTTTTCTTAAACAAATTAAATGAGGTTGCATTTTTAATATAATCACTTAGAGTATTCCAAAATTCGGGACCATTATAAATACATGTATTTTGAGCTAACAATGTTCTTAATAATGGCAAATGGAATTCTCCCGAATGTCGTGTTGGGTACTTATGAACTAATTGATTTTTTTTAAAGCATTTCATCAAAAATTGCGGGTAAAGTATTATTATTATAATTATACATAAACTGACCGAGTTGAAATAAATATAAGTCCTTAATTTTTAATATATTATTATCCAAAAATAGCGAGTCAGTGTGAGAGCGTGGGGCCATATTAAAAATAATACGCAGTGCTTTCTTTTGCAATAATAACAATTTATCTAATAACGTAACGTGGGTGTTACCCCAAGTCAAAATACCATAATTTAAGTATGGTAATATCAAAGAGGAATACAACATAAGTAAGGATGCTAAGGGGAGATGACATTTTGATATATTAATAATACCAATATTACGAGAAATAACCTTACAAATATTATTTATATGATTTTTTTTTTCAATTTGGCGCAAGGCATTTTTGACACTCTGTACAAAAACTGTCAGTGTTCGCCCAAACGTGAACGAAAATTTGCTTTGTTAGTGGCACTTGATAGATGAAACCATTGGGCATCCATCGACATAACAAAGTCTTATAAATATGATTATAAAAATGTAATGTTGACAATTTTTCAAAAGTGTAACGCCTTTTTTGCTACGCCCGGTATATTAGTTTGGCTTGTATGGTTTCGGAGACGGGACTGCCGCTAATGTATGTCTCATTTCGATCCAGATTTCGTCTCTCTTCTGCTTTACTAATGCTCATGAGCCATCTTCTACCGCACAATACAAAGTATAAATTAAAATAATGTTTAACTACTGCGTGCGTTGTTCATTAGAGTCCAAATTCGATACCGAACAAAAACATTATTGTGCACATGTCCCTTTGCATATGTAATGAATAGATGAAATTTAATTGTATGTAATCAATATGTTCCAAAGATAAATATGATCCTTTAAACTTTGTCTTGAGTATGTATCTATTAGAAAACTCAATGACATACACATTTATTAATGATAACTATTTCTTTGCGGTTTCACATAAACCCCATCCTCACCCTGCAGCTAAATCAAGGTTAACCCATTACCTATGGGAACATGTCGGTCCTGAGCTATCTATATGTGGATGACAACATGTAATACGGAACATGCTATCACTGTGTTATCGCAACCAGAGCAATTACACATTATTCTAGCGTTAACGATACATTTAACGCCCGTGAGCAAACAAAGGATGACAATACACTTTTTCCTACCTGGTTTAAACAAAGAATTTTGGGGTTAATAGCTTAAATATACTTTAAATAATGAATTACCAACACATTCATTCAAAATGTACACCCTCCTTTACGAACATAAACCTAGCCATACTTGTGTAATTCATCTCAATCAAAAGTGCCCTAAAAGTATTCAGCACCCAGTTCATTCAAATAAACATTGCATTATTTAACTATTTTGTTTCTTTCCTCCCTGATACTGTACATATTTTATCACCACAGACCCACTACATCTACAGACATCCTATCCGATACGATCATCATGGAACTAGCCAGAGAATTCCCTCATGACAACCTTCATAAACTAGGCGTCGCACTCGGGATATCCTGGAACGAGGTCGAAAGCATATGGGTGAAGCACCAGAAGGACACACCAATGGCCGCGACGGAGATTCTCATGGCGTGGAAGACGAAGCATGGCGCTGGACACGAGCAGGCGCAGAAACTCAAGGTTTTCTTGGAATCGGTAGGACTGCGCTTTTTGTCTACAAAGCTTGCACCAGAGATGAGTAAATCGGCGTCTTCGTTGGAAAGTGAGTCAACCGGACGACCCGTGACTCAGGCGTATCAGGGTATAGAGCCTACACCAACAGCAGCTGCTGTTACACCAACGCCGTTGCACGGAGGTAAGTTGAATTATTTTCTTAAATTTTGATAAGAAAACCCTACCACTAAATTAATACACATGATCATAATTAGTAAGGCTTAACATAACGCAATTATATCAATCATTAATTAATTTATTGTAGTCATGTTTTTGAGATACTGAAGTTACTGACTCTTATCTTATGCATAACGTTGTTTATATTGGAGCAATGAAGTGTCATATCGGGCTTGGAATGAAATACTTTCAAGATTTTATGTTTAGTGATAACAAAGTTATTTCATTGAATAGATTCGCATAACTGCACAATATTGTGTCAGTTTGAAGGGATGGTACAGTTTGGGTTTAGAGGGCGAACTTCATTATAGTATTATTTTGTAACGTCATGAAATACTAAGAACACATGATTTTAAATACCAAAACAACATGTGCATGATCGATATCGGTTTAGAAACAGCTGAAATATCTATTACAAAAAATACATGAATATCATAGTGTCATTGTAATTGTTGTTTGATGGCCTTCCTATCGAATCATTATCTTAGCCAGTCATCACATTCAGAATGTTTGATACGAAATGGTTACATATTTAATGTTTATAGAGGGCGATGCTTGCAACCCTGTAACATTTGATTTGCTCATGTAGTATTACAGGTGCACCTCTCAAGAGTCAGATATTGCCCAAAGTGACATTTGAGACTTCAATACTGTACCAACGTCATTGTAAAATATGTTCGATTGATGTGTGAAAGTTTCATTAACCAAACAAATATGTGTCACCTGTTAAAACGATTTTCTTTAAAAAAAAAACGTTGCTTTCATGATTAAAACAGAAGATATGCGTCAGCTTTTACAACGAATTTCTTTTACAAAGAATGTTATTTATATACGTTCGTTTTATCACACAGGGAATGAAGAAAAAAACATCTCACCGAAACTAGCGTCTTCGGGGACAAAGCGAGCACCGACAGAAGCTGGCGATACACCGACACCGCTCCTTAGAGGTACGTTGAATTGATTCCTTCAAATAAGTTTTTAAAAGGAAAGCTATGCCATTTAAATGTATCACATGATCATAGTAAGTTATGTTTCATATAACGCACTATAATGTTGAGTAGATAATTAGATAATACTTGTGTGCGTAGCGAAAAGTTACACTTTTTACATTAGTATGTATGTCGCTTTTTTGGCGGTATCAATAAAGTGGATTACTGTGCGTGAAAGAAACCTGTTGTAGAATTTCGTGTTTACCTACTAAAAATACGATATGATTATATTTCATCTTCAACAGGATATATGATAATGTGAGAACATTTATTGATATAAATGAATTACACAAAATAGGGTTACAATATTAATTCCTAACATTCAATTGTAATCCAAAGGGGAGGGAGGAGGTCTTAAATTGCCCAAAATGACTGTAAAATGGATCTGTACTTGCTTCGTCTTATTTGGACCATATCGCACCTTTCCTATGGCAGATTTTGGCCCGGATTTGAGTATGAAAAAGCTAAATTTCGGCTACACATCAGTACGGGAACAGGTCATCATTGAAAATTGATTTTTGTTGTTTTACTTTATCGTGCAATATGATGACCTTACAAAATGTGATTGGCCAATGCTAGATCTAAAATTATATGTACAACTCATACTCTTTTAGAATCTGAAAAAAATATTTGGATATATCTATGTATCAATGAAGTTATGACCGATAAGAGACGGGCATGTTTCACCAAATTTAGCAAAGTTGCCCGTGCGCAATTTCAACATTAACTTGACATAAATGAGGTATGAATCCGTATCTGCAACTCGTAATCTTTCTGAATAATAAAAAATATATATATTTTTGTGGACTTTAAAACAAGTTATGGCCGAATAAAAAAAAAATGTTTTTACCATATTTTGCCAATTTGTGCGCGCGCGTACTCCGTTGTCATGAGTCAACAATTACTAAAATTGATAGGGTGTGTTGAAGGATTTATCAAATTGCAAAACATGTGAAAAAACGACATTTTTCCTATAAATTTGCACTACGCGCGCAATAACGCGCGCGCCAAAAATTGTCTGAAACATATAGCAAATTACGGGTTAGGGTTGTGAACACGTTTTGACTTTTTTCATATAACGGACGCGTACGCGCGCGCCTAGCACATGCGCATGAGCTTAAAAGATGACAATTGATGCGATTAATATTGATTCGGAATTTTAAGTGAAATTGATGATGCATGACTGAGATATGATGTTTATAGAAATGTTATAAAATGGCGTCCTCATAACGTCACAGTGATGTGACGCGATTGAAGTGAGTTTCTTGCACTAAGTCAGATGATGATCAGTTCTATCATCATGTGAAATTTCATGACGAGTGATTAATCCGATCTTGAGATATGCGACGAACGAAATCGGAAGAATAATACAAAAATAGAAATTTAAAAAAAAATCAATAGGTGATACGTATGATACGTATCACCTAATAAATAAATACAAATTCGAACGAAATCAATAGATAATACGTATGATATACGTTTCACCTAATTAAATCGACTTTCTAAAAAAAGGCGCGGGATCACGAGAAGTGATGCAGCTCTTTATTAATTAAATTGAAACATACAGGAAACTGACTAGAAATATTTTAAATGATTGAAAATGGGCAAAGAAAAATAAGCTTCGCCGGAAATCGATTCCGAGACCTCCAGATGCTAGACCGGTGCTTAAACCATCAAGCCACGAAGCCTTTTGAATAAGCCAGTTCGTAGTTACAATCTGCGCATGCGCGTAATTGCCGCTCTAGACTTCCTGGTTCCATTGATCGTGAGAATTGATGAAGTTACACGTGCAATTGAATGCAACTTGTTTGTTTACGTTTTTAAGAAATGGTTCTGGATCAAAATCAGCCCATCGTTTTTGTATTCACCACATCAAAGATTAATAGCATAATATGTACTATTTCATAGAACAAGAACTCGTTTGATAGAATGTGTTATTCATGTGTAATGATAATTTATTGATCAATAATTTCACCGAGCCTTGCTTGGCCTGGCTAGTATTGTGCGGAAATATATAATCGTCTTCCGATTGCTGCACTATCCAACGTAAAAACAGTTTTTGCCGGCTGATTTCTCTCTCCATTTATTAGCAAATGCAAACAAAATTTCGTTTATGTGATCCACAATTTATATAAATTGATAATGATCACGGACTTTCTTGTTTTGAAGACCGCAACATGTAGAAAAAATAGTATGCTTATCGCCAGCCGTGTAGCATTATTGCGTGTGAATGATTCACAAGAAAGATGTTTACAAGCAAGTTGATATGGAGAAAAATCGGTAAATTCTTGAATAAACTTTACATCAAATGTGTTCTTTATTAGTTTATGCAGCTGCTTGTATAATTTCCACTTTGATTTTATGCATCTAATGTTTGTTTTATGCTGTCAAACTAAAATTATCCGATAATATGACATACTTTTCTGTACGTTGATCAGTGTTGATGGAGCATCGGACTACGCCCTCTGACGGTCACCCAAGATCCATGGTCTAATTCCGAACTGGCTTATAGGGGCGTTCCCATGAAACCATTTTCAATGCTCGATTAGTCAGAAGCTATAGAAACCGAGCACAATCCCAAGGACAATTAAATCGACTTTTCTAGAGAAAGGCGCGGGATCACGCGAAGTCAGATTCCTCTGTGTTTGAATTTAATTAATAAAAAGCTGCGTGATCCTGCGCCTTTCTCTAGAAAAGTCGATTAAATAATTGTTGGGATTGTGCCCGGTTTCTATAGCTTCTGACTAATCGAGCGTCGAAAAGGGTTTCATGGGAACGCCCCATCCCCCCCATTCACAAGTCTTCGTGGCTTAATGGGTTGAGCACTGGTCTAGCATCCGGATGTCTTGGGTTCGATTCCCGGCGAAGCTTTTTTGTCTCTGCTCATGATCAATCATTTAAAAATACTTCTAATCAGTTTCCTCTATGTTTGAACACAAAAATATTGATACACTTGTTGAAACTTAAAATCATTATTTGTGTAAAATTTCATTCTGTTTGAAATGAAATAAATTATCCTTAAATATAAGTAAAGCTAATTGTATTCGTTTTAGAACTATTCCCAAGGACCAACCACAATATAATTTGGTTATAGATGATTGATCTCTGGTAGAAACACAGTCAACAACATATTTAGGAGTTATTATTGACTCAAGTTTGTCTTGGAATGAACATATTGATAATATAAATAGTTTGATATCCCGAAATATTGGTATTTTGTATAAAATGAAATACGTGATAAATGATAGATCTTTATTTATTCTGTACGATACTTTAATGTTACCGTATATAACATATTGTAATACAATATTTCATTAATTTCATGTGGAAGTTATATAAACCCCTCAACAAAAGTTCGGAAACTCAGGTTTGATCGATCATATCTCTCGTATTTTTTAATAAGAATACTCGAAATCGGTGTCACAATAAAGCCTCATTATATACCTTTCAAACGGTGCATTATGTGTAGTGATTATGCAATTGGGGCGATTGCAGTAGCCCAGAGAATAGGGGTAGGCAGGAAGTGAAATCTCGCAAAATGGCCCCAATGCATTCAATTTACGAGTGCATGACTGTGTTGATCAGTTTTCTAAAGGTTAACATTCTATTGAATACTGCCACCTTTTCCATTCATCAAAATTGTTAAATTGGATACCATTTTAATGGAAATTATCTCTTCATTACGATGGCATATTAATCGTAAGGATTATGCAAATGGAGTGTGTGCAGCGAACCGGAATATGGAGATGGGTCGAGTGTGAAATCAGACAAAAAGATATGGAGTTGACAAAAATCAGAGCGTTGCATTTTTTTCGAACTTTTGGGAGGATTTTTTAGCATTTCAAATAAATATTCATGATCAAATATGATATCAACGGAAAGCCCAACAACTCTTCTGTATGAAAATGTGACATTTATAATGATTTTTGTAAAGGGCGGCTGCAGGGAGATGAATGGGAGGGAGCCTCAAAAGTGACCCATTTTGAAACGCTCTGATTTCAAGGCACTATTCATGCGTTTTCAATTGAATTCCTCTCATTCATGGCCAACTCATTAAAGTCGCATTACATCCTCTACACAATGGTATACATATACCGACACCAAATCAGAGCGTTTTGAAATGGGTCACTTTTGAGGCTCCCCCACATTCATCTCCCTGCAGCCGCCCTTTACAAAAATCATTATAAATGTCACATTTTCATACAGAAGAGTTGTTGGGCTTTCCGTTGATATCAATTTAAATCATGAATATTTTATTTGAAATGCTAAAAAATCCTCCCAAAAGCTCGAAAAAAATGCAACGCTCTGATTTTTTGTCAACTCCATATCTTTTTGTCTGATTTCACACTCGACCCATCTCCATATTCCGGTTCGCTGCACACACCCCATTTGCACAAACCTTACGATTAATATGCCATCGTAAGGAAGAGACAATAAAAAATGGTATCAAATTCAACAATTTTGATGAATGGAAAGGGTGGCAGCATTCAATAGAATGTTAACCTTTAGAAAACTGGTCAACACAGTCTTGCACTCGTAAATTGAATGCATTGGGGCCATTTTGCGAGATTTCACTTCCTGCCTCCCCCTATTCTCTGGGCTACTGCAATCGCCCCAATTGCATAATCACTACACATAATGCATCGTTTGAAAGGTATATAATGAGGCTTTATTGTGACACCAATTTCGAGTATTCTTATTAAAAAATACGAGAGATATGATCGATGAAACTTGAGTTTCCGAACTTTTTTTGAGGGGTTTAGATAAACAGATATTTTAAACCCGAATTGAACCATTAAGACTAATTGTATGTGTTTTCCTGTATTTCTTTTAACTCAACAAAAACACAGGAAACCGAGTTAAACTAGGACTCGACGTCGAGACATGCAGGAAGGTCCTTATCAACCAGTACAAGGATAAGAAACTACAACTGAAGCCATGGGACAAGAGCGCTTCTGCTGATTTCGCAAAGCAGCACACGCGTATAAATCTGTTTATTCCCGACAAAGGATCAATGGGTCTCGATACACCAGTCAAGAAAGAAGTAGAAGACTCGATAAACGGTATCTTTAAAACCACGGTCAAAGGTGAGCTGCCATGTCGTATACTCCTTGTAGGTCGAGCTGGTCTGGGGAAAACTACAACTATTGATAAGCTGTCACACGACTGGGCTAAGGATGCACCGGAGTCTCCTCTTCGTAATGTATCTCTTCTCTTCGCTCTGAAATGCAGGCAAATTGGCAAAGGAACATCACTAGGTAATGCCATCAAAACGCAACTTCTGACATCTCTAACCAATGTCACATCAGACGAAATTGAGGATCTGATAGAGGAGAATCAAGACAGCTGTATTGTTCTTGTTGATGGATACGATGAGTTTAGTGGAGGCATTTTGACCAATAAGTCAAGCTTTGTTCAGTTGATTCGTGGTGAGAGATTCGTGAAGAGTCGAGTTCTCGTCACAAGTCGTCCTAATCGGATAAGAGATTTCTCCGATACTGACCTCCCCAAGGTCTTCGCTGTTATGGAGATCGAGGGGTATGGGCCTAAAGAGTCAAAAGAGTATGTTTTTCGCTTTTTCAACAAAGACCAATCCAAGTGCGATGAATTTGAGAAACACTTGGCAAAATACGATATTGCCTTCTTGATGAAGAGTCCTTTCTTTTGTATGGTTCTTTGCTTATTATGGAAAGCTGGCCATCTCAAGGGTGCAACTACACTGACACAAGTTTTTAATGGTCTGTTTGCCTACCTTGCCGAGCATGCTCTCCAGAAGCAAAAACCAGACGACGAAGCTGATATCAATACAAAATCAAAACTTTCATTAGATGAACTAGGAAAAGTTGCATTTGAACAGTTACAGAACGACTCTAATACAATTCTCTTTAAGGAAAAAGACTTTGTAGGATGTACAGAACACATGGAGTTTGCGATTCAGTCGGGAATCTTGACCAAAGAGACAGTGACTAAAGAGATCCGTGACTCGCCTGGGTTATTACAACAAATAGGTTTAATCGAGTACTTCCATAAGACTGCGCAAGAATACTGTGCTGGACTTTATTTCAGCTCATTAACGCGGGAGATTCAAAATAAAATGCTTGGATTCATTACAAAAAAGGATAAGTTCTTAGAACTATTACGTGTCATGCGATTCGCTATTGGTTCTAACACGAAATCTATATGTCCAATAATGCAACTCCTTTTCTCACTGAACTGGCGATTTGGATTAGATTACCAGGGACAGATTTTAGATTTATTGAGCGAAATAAGCATCGAACCTGAAGAAAAGGCTACCCATGAAGAAGAGCTGACCAGCATATTGCATACACGCTTCGTAAGATGTGGTCTCCATATTGCAAGTGCTCATGACAACACTATTAGAGGTCTAGAAAGACTACCCAAGGAAACAAAAGGAGAGGTGAGAACAGCATGGTTGAAATGTGAATTAATGGGAAAGAAAGTTATATATGAGGAGTCTGAAAATGCTTTGGTCCATTTTTTAGGTCGATACGTAGATGAGGATGATATGAATCGTGATAATAACACTAATAACAGCAACATTAATAGTTATTATAACTTTACTACTAAAACTACTGATAATAAATGCATGTGATGATAATACATACTACTTGTACTATTATTAATATAAATAATATACATACAAAAAAAGCCATACTACTACTTCTGGTCTGAGTCATATTCGTGTATCGTTATGCGTCGCGGTATTACTCTGCTACATTCGTTATTAAATCGCGGGTAAATTTAGTTGATTTACACAAAATTGTTGCATTGATTATCTTCTTTTACACGTTTTGATTCCTTGCGGTTTACCGTACTGCTAGTAAGCGACTAGAGGTTAACTTTTGAACAGTCTACGCCTTCCTTCCTCTCCATCTAGGTAATTGAAATAACCATCTGTGACACCGAGCTGGATGAAACTTCCTCTCGCAAGCTATGGACATGCCTGCAATCGTTCACCTCACTCACCAATCTGTATCTCTACCGATGTTCATTGTCCCTCCCACCCGATTCGCCTCTCCTTCCGTCCGTCAAAGAGCTGGAGGTTATGTCCCTTACCTCAGAGAGTTACAGCGGCTTGATCAAGTCACTGTCGGGCTTACAGGTGCTCATTGTCATTGTTGTTAACCCCAATGATGATGAGCAAGACATCGACCAGATAGCGACCGGTCTTTCCATGGGGGGGTGGAAAGTGAGGTGCATCGAGCTGAATGGTTTCTACATGGTTGGACGCACTGTTTCGCCCGTATACATACAAAGGTTCAGAGAGGCGGTGCAAGGCAAACATCCGGAAATAGAGCTGAGGGTAGTGCGCCTCCAAGGGGAGGGCCTCGTAAGCTTTGTGGAGCCATCCAGCACTTTGCGGGCAATCACGTGAGTGTTTTTAAGTATGCAATATTGTCTATTTATTTAGTGATGTGCGTTTTTCAGCGTGCCCAAGAAATTCGGCAAACGCTAGCACTTTTGTTAAATTTCCCTGATATTTTACTGTCACGCATATTCGTATATTTCCTCATGGATATCATTAACAATGGGAACAAAGCATGTTCTCATGCCATTTACACTACGGCGGCCGATCTACGGGGGGGGGGGGGGGGGGGGGTTAGGAGGTTAAACCCCCCCCCCCCCCCCCCCCCCCCCGGCTTGGGCTGCCAAGTGAAAATGTATCAGTGAAAAAAGTGAAAAAAATCAATTATGGGGGTTCAAAATAGCACCAAAAAATCCCCGCTTCGCGGCTCTCGTGGACGAAAGTGAAAAAAGAAAAAAATTCACTTACGGGGGTTCAAAATAGGACTTTTGCCGCGCGCTTCGAGCGCACACAGTTTCTCGTATTGCAAGTTTCATGTTGGTCGCGGGAACTCACATTTCGAAATGTGTTGGGCAGTGTAATTTCTCAAACGCACACCTCAAACGCAGTTAATTAAACCCTCATCTAAATATAGCCCACCGTCACAGAAAATAAAATAATCTGAAATATATCTTTCAGTTATTCGGTCCATATGCGCTGAACGCAAATCATATTGGAATGATTATCATGTCCCCCCACATTTGAAAGTGGAAAAGATTGTCCCCATCCCTTTGTCATTATGTATGTTTGGTTCCATACTTATATACTTCACATAATTTACGTGAAATTTCTGTCTCAGGTGTACACCAAATCGCACAATTTCACGCCCCCCCCCCCCAAAAAAAAAGCTCCCTACTGTGGGAGGGGGACACCCCCTCCCACACCCTCCCCCACCCTCCCCCACTCGGTCGCTTCGCTGCCTCGCAATGTCTCACCTTCAGTTTTTAAAAGTTTTTGACGCCCTTGCTTAGTTTCATGGGAGCCCAATGCCCTAGATGGTATCGATGACTCTATAGTATACAGGATCACGTGGATCCATCTCATGCTATACAATCTTTTCCTCGCTATGCCCTTTAAAAATATATTACGAGGATATGTTCACCTGTTTATACAATTTTAACACCCATGATAGGAGTTGCAAATGTCTGAAATATAAAAGCTTCCGTTGCTCCGCCCCCTGGACCCCCATTATTGTCCCCCCCCCCCCCCCCCAACAAAAAAAATCAGGACCCAATAATTTCGAAAAAACAATAGAAAACATAAGGGGCCATTTTTTGAAAAAACAAAGAAATACATAAAGTGTGCCCCCCCAATAATTTTCGCCCCCCCCCCCCCTCAAACAGTCCGACCACGCTACGCCACTGGCTCTCTCAGTGGTCACTCTTGAATTTATTTTCAAGTTTCGCCCCCCCCCCCCCCCAAATATCAAACCGGATCGACGTCTCTGCCTCTTAGCAAAAAGCTAGATCCGCCCCTGCACTATTTTGACTGAACACTGGACGTTGTTATTTTTTCGAACGGTACAACATGAGTCATCTGAGCGTGCACTAGTGCTTACTTGCATAGCTCATCAGACTCGACGGCAGCCGTACACCCGTTTTTTGTTAGAGCACAAATAGAAGACGTTCCATGCAGTACCGTTGAAAAACACGACAGCCTCTAATGATCCTTCAAAACAGATGATAGTGTTCCAAAACATTGACCATTTGTATTAATAGGTCCGAGAGGAAATCATTTAGGACATTACATTACATGAACTACGCGATTCTCAGTAAAAGAAGCACATAAGTATAGTAATAATGTATAAATACATGACAAGAGTGGGTCCATGTAGCAGGGTGGAGTTATAACTATTATTTCGTAATGTAATATTCCAGGTAATTAAAACTACGTTTGACCAAAACTGTACCCTTCAGCAAAACTATCCTTACAAAAATAATACTAATCACATGTTTACAAAAATTGCAAAGGATGTTTTGAAATAGTTGTTGATAATCTCTCTATTAAAATATGAATTTAGCAGAACATCATGCATAATTTTTGATAAAAAATATTTTCAAACCAATGAGTCTTTAAGCACCTTCCGTGTTTGATCGGCTCTTTTCGAATGATAACATGCTTTTTATTTGGTTGCTTGTAATGTTGTATACTTTTCGAGGATGGTGGAGTTATAAGTTATAGAGTGAAGTTATAGAATTTACTATGTTTACCATGTTTTCTTACGGTGTTTTCTTTGAATTTTTGTCTAACTATTCACCACACCTGCGCAGCAAATAATCACCTTTTGGTTTCAGGCGATGGCAAACTATCACTTCCTCGGCGATCTGAATGTATACGCTATCTTTCCTCAGCTTCGCTTTGGAAAGATAGCTACATCCAG
>JBAMJV010011137.1:0-25978 GCA_037951105.1 Echinarachnius parma | reverse complement strand
TTTAAATGATACCAAACATGATATGCTAAAATGAAGATGAATTTTCACCATCAAGGGGGACATTAGCTTGGACCTGCCCTTATCTTAAACGAAGGCCCTCATCTTCTAAGAACATCATTTTAATTCTAAAGCTTCATGTATGACTGACAAATTGCCAAAATGTAATCATTTTTTTTTTCAACATGTCTAATTTGTTGACTCCATGACTTGCAGAGCTTAGTTTAGAAACCTTCATGAATATCTACAAATCAACAAACTATGTTGTCGTCTTTAATCTATAGATCTATCTACAATAGCAAATAACTGCCTAACTTTCAGATATATGCTTGATGGACTGTCAATATTACTCTGTGTTCCTGTAGATATCAAACGTTACTCTGACAAGTACCAAGTTGGATCTGGCGACAACGGTATTAGGTGGGAACCAGACTGGAAGCGGATTCCAAAAGAACTCAAGATGGTCACGAGGAAAGCCAGACCTGCCAGGTCTGCAGCTAGTGAGTAAATTTTCATTACGTCCATACAACTTTTGTAAAGCCAGTTGTTATTGCCACCAACCCCCCCCCCCCCCCCCCCCCAATATTTAGTGAATGAAAACTGTTTAGGGGTCTGGGTCTTTGCCCTAAACATGCCAGAGAGCCCCCATCAAGTTGTACCTGTAGAGTTCTATGCATAACTTATTTCTGAGTTGGGTTAAAAGCTTAGTGACAAACAGAACAGATAACTGGGTGCTCTTTTCCTGCCTGAAGGCTTGAAAAAGTATTATATTGCCCCAGAATACACCATTGCCTTACACTTCTGTATCGCAGTAGGACTGATTTGTGGGGGGGGGGGGGGGGGGGGGGGGGGGGCGCACTTCATGTTTCTCTTTTATTTTATGACAGTTTAAAAAAAATTGTTTTGTGTTATTATTGGGAGGTACTAGCCCCCATGCCTCAGTAACGCCACTGTGGCCTTATATTTATATGCCTTCTCACCCCTATATATTGGGGAGGGGGGGGGGGGGGAAAGAAATGAATTTAACTCTCTATATTTTACCCGGCCTGCCCCCCTCATGGTATCCAACCCTCGAAATTAGCATAGGCCCGATGGCCCGGGGCCACTAAAAATTGCCGCCGGGCCAGTAAAACAAATATTTGGTGGCCCGACTGGGCCAGTAAAAAAACAAAACACTTTTTTTTTTTTTTTTTTTTTACAGATACCCAGTAGTCATGTTTAGTCATGTCTATGGCATGTCAAGAGCTTGCTTTTAAATGTAGCATTCAGCAAGTTATACCCTTTTCTCACATACAAAACATTGGTTAGTTAAAAAGTTACAAGTAAATTGAGCACGTAATACTGCTGCTAATGAATATATTCAAACATTCTTGAGCAGCCATACTCATTTTCTAACCAGTTGTAAACAAAAATTTCATATTAAAAATCGTTATTAGTAATTTGTGTATTTTGCATATCTAATGAGCATCATCAATATTCATATATGCTGCTCATAGTACTCAATGTACAACTACCCAATACATGTGCAACTTTTGTACTAACCACTTATTTTTTACGTGAGAAAATGTATGTTAATGAATGCTAGACCAGTGGTACTAAGCATTCCAAAGTGAAAGTGTAATTGTCACTCGTGTGTATTCAATCGCTGTGATTTTTTGATGAAGACATATAAAGACATGACACACACACTATTCATCCTAATTCATGTTTATTTAATTCTTCTTACAATGAAACAAAGGGGAATGAAAAAAGTATTGCCTAGTATCCTGAAACTATCAATCTGGTTATTGTATTCATTTTACTTTTGTTTTTCTTTATTTTTTTCGGGCCAGTAGATTTTGGTTTCGGGCCACCAAATTTGGAAAAATACTAATTTTACTGGCCCGACCGGGCCACCAACAAAAAAAAGTTAATTTCGAGCATTGTGGTATCCCTAGCCCCCTTCTCTGCCTTTGTCTGTATTGACCTTTCTTCTGATCATCCCCCAACCTGAGACAAGTGGACTTTACTGTTTCAGTTTGAGTCGAGTTGAGGTAATGAGTTGTCTCTGGTACCGCTTACCCTAGTACAACTGTATATCATCTGAATTCATTATTATGGTTGAAAACAAAATTGTGTTGGAGATGCACTGCTAGTCTGCATGATGATTTTTCTAAACACTCTTTTTTTTTGGCATGGTTATTTATCTGTTTGTTTATATTGTTTTTATGTATTCAAGTGTAATTTATTGCAACTAAAATGAAAGATCTGGTTGGATTATTATGTAATGAAGAAGAACACAAAGCTTAATCATAAATTGATATAAAAAATGAAATATCAAAGATAGCAACAATCAAAATATGCTTACGTTGAACACTCTCAAAATGTGTTATTGTTCTGTTATCCTAGGTGCCATAAAGCCATCTTTGACTGCAGCAAGAAAGAGCAAGGAAGATGTCATAAAGAAGCTTGAGGTGAGATTGATTCTGTAATTTGCTAATTCAATAAACTTTTTTTCATGGAAGCCAGTCGGGGAAGTAAAACAGAAATTTAAACAGAGATTTGCTGGCCCTTACTCAGAATTAAGTGGCCCCAAACTAAGAAAAATATGATTAAAAATCTAGTGGCCCAAAGCAAATTTGTTAAGCCCCGTGCCAGTGGGCCTGGGCTTATATCAAGCTCTGCATACACTGAAACCTGTCTATGAAGATCACCCCAGGGAGACAGATAAAGAGCCATACATTATATATATACATCTTCGGTTGTAACTGCATGTAGTAACTATGCATAACTCACCCTCTCATTGAGCACTACATTCAGTACCTAGGAGCTAGGGAAGAAAGGAGGATGGAACAAAGTCTGAAGAAGATGAAAACCTGTTTAAAGGGGTCACCTGTCGACAGTGGTCACTTTTCATGTTTATCTCTGGTGGTAACTAAGCATAACTCAGACACTATTTGTGACTGGCTATAGCAAAACCCTGCACTGGTCGGTAATTCATGTTTTGAAGAAATGGGCATTATAAGTTTACATAATCTGTGTAAAAGATTTATGATTGTAAAATTAAAACAATCATATCTTCACCAATTATTTACCAATTTGTGAGAAAAATGCATCAAATGAAAGCTTATGACGAGGCCTTTCTAATGGAAATAAAATCTACAATTCGATTTGTACCGACAAGTGCAGGGTTTGGCTATAGCCGGTCACATACATGTATATCTCCCTCTGATTGCTACATTCATGACCTACAAGCTAGAGAAGAAATATGATGGAACAAAGTCTAGAGAAAAAGAGGAAAACCTGTTTAATAGGGTCCCCTGTCTACAGTGGCCACTTGTCATGTTTATCTTGAGTCTTATAACTATACATAACTCGAGACACTATCCTTCTTTCCCTGTCAGTGCTACAATACATCCATGACCTAGGAGCTAGAGGAGAAATGGGATGGAACAAAGTCTGGAGAAAAGGGTGAAGAATAGGAAAACCTGTCTACAGTAGCCACTTTTCATGTTGATTTCAGGTTTGAACTATTTCTAACTGTCCTTATCTCCCTCTCCCCCTACATCCATGACCTAGGAGCTAGAGAAGAAAGAGGATGGAACCAAGTCTGGAGAGGAGGAGGAGGAAGACGAGGAAGGAGAAGGGGAGGAGGAGGATGGGGAGTTCTATGATGAAGAGGAGCAGGAAGAGGTAAATGGACATCTTTATTTCCACAGTTCATTAATAAGTCAAAGCAGAGGTAAAAACTTACAAGAACAAAAACAACATTACATAGTGACTACAACATTTACAGACCAAAGACGAGACAAGAGAAATACAACACATTTCATGCAATATGAATGGGAGGGGATCAGAAGAAGGTTTAATCAAAACGTACGGGTGTGATGCCTTACATATAAAATATAGTTATTAATGTTATACAAAACTCCATAATAACTTTTCTCTACCTTTTTTTTGCCCATTTGAGCAAGGAAAATCATGATTTTTAAAATAGTACTTGCCCGAAAAAAAGATGTGAAACAAAAGGGAACCATTCATGCTAGGTAATTTTATCTGCTTGTCAAATTTCTCGCTTGTTTTTCGATGCGGTTTACAAGAAAGGAATTACATTTTCTCTCATACTTGAACAGAAATTTGGTTGCCTGTTCAGACAATCATACTAGACCATTTTTGAAAATGTACGTGCGCAACAACAATTTCTACTTGCCCCTAGCAGTCTGGCAAATACTAGAGTCAAGCCCTGTGTTTAGAAGGAAGAAAAACCAATGTAACAAGCATTGTATGGAATTTGCACTTAAACTAAGCCATTGACTCATTTACATGTAGGTTTAACCCATTTAGGAGGTTATCCATGATATCTTGAAAAGCAGTTTACTTTCAAAGAAGAATGTGTCTTATTAAATTATGTCAGAACACAAACGGGTTAAAAGATAATACATATATGTAGACCAGGCCCACTGGCAATGGACCACTAAAAATAGCTTGAGACACCAAATTTCATACATGGTTAATTGCACTCGCCCGAATCGACAACTTACTATAATTTGAACAGAATTGTTAATATTTGTTGGGTTTCAGGGGGCTAACCTGGTTCAAATTTTGGGCCACTATCATTTTAAAAAATCAGATTTTTACTTGCCCGACTGGACCATGAGGCATAAAAGTTAATTTCATGATTGGGTAACCTAACCTAACACCTGTAATAATCTTCCAGATTGAAGGACACAGGTCTACCCCGAAGAAGATGAAGAACATGCATCTTGTTGATCTAATTACCATCAAGCTCATTGTCTCATTCCTTCCCATGCAGGGTACCGACTACATCTCAAACTACTTTGACCCCGGAGAAGACTATCTGGATGAAGATGATGGTTTGGATGACGGGCCTACCTACTGATCATCTAGATGGACTATAGATAAATGAATGATAGTCCCAAATCTGAAGATGAAGGGTTGGATAAGCCTACTTACTGATGATAGATGGGCTATAGATTGATGTAGATACTCATCTCATGATTATCCCACAATCTGAAGATGAGGATGTGGATGATGGTCTCACTTCCTGATGATGGCTGGATCATGGAGTGGACCTAGAACCAAGAAGATGCGAGACCTGGAAGGTGGTCCTTCATATTGAAGATCCTGGACCATATATTTTCAAGGATGTTTGCTTAAATGTGACCGGCTATAGCAAAACCCGGCACTTGTCGGTAAAAATCAAAATGTAGATGTTCACACCATTAAAAAGGCCTCATCACAAGCTTTCATTTTATGATTTGTTCTAACTAATTGGTCAATAATTGGCGAAGATATGATTGTTTAAATTTTACAATCATAGGTCTTTTACACACATTGTGTGAACTTAAAATGCCAATTTCTTCAAAACATGAATTACCGACAAGTGCCGGGTTTTGCTATAGCGGGTCACATATGGTGTTGCTAAGAGAGATAGGTGGACTATTGAATAGCGCTGCCCAAGATAGTGGTATGAAGGTTGAATGACCATATATCCTGAAGAACCTGGTTTGGATCATTATACCACAAACTGGAGATGTGAAAGGTGGTGCGGTTAGTCCAGGGCCCCGTTGGAGAAAGAGTTGCAATCCACTGTAAAGTTAATCGCACTTGTCAACATGTGACTAAATGCGCAAATCTGATTGGTTCAAATGTGCATATTTTCTGACTTGCAATTAATTGCAACTTTTTCTGCAATGGGCCGAGAATGGTCATTATATACTTATTGGAGATAGGTAAACCATCTCTCTGTACAAGATCCCAAAAAGAGGAAGGCCTAGTTAAAGCTCTCACCAGCTCAAAGGGCAATAAGGACTGAATATCCATCAAGTCTAGACACGAAGAGCAGCTAGTCCTCCTTCATCAATGGACCTTCCTTTTCTTCTTTTATACTTACAGGGAGATGGTAATATGATGACATAAATGGTACCCTGGGGTACCAAATGAAAATCTGCCATTTTGTTTAATTATTTATTTATTTTTCAGGGCTGTACACTGGGGTACCAAAGAGTGTGAAATTATTTTCGTTATGCTTGATTTACGTTCAAAATGCTCTCTTTGCGGCCGGGATAGCGTGCATACAAGCACTGCATGCACAACGCAATACACCAGCGGCCTCCATGGTTGCTCTGTACTTCAGGTGGACACAAGATGGCGCTACACAACGCGGGATACCGGGGTACAACGGTACCCCGGGGTACTGCGTGTGTCATCTTATATCTCGTGACTGTGCATCAATGAGGAGGCCACAAACATAAGTCAATCCAAAGGCTCTCATCCCAGATGTTGGGTGCTTTGAAGAATGAAAATGATCATGTTGTGAAGCAATTGTTGTTCATCGTATGGGTTTGTCCCAGGCATGTGAGACTTCCGCGTTTCCGCGGAATTCCGCGTTTTTGAAATATAAAAAATAAATATAAACAAAATTAATTAATTTTTTTATTTTTTGTATTATTATTTTTTTTTTTTTTTTTTTTACTTTACTGTATTAAATGTATAGAAACAACATTTAAATGTAAATCTGACCAAATCTTACCTAGTAATTTTGCAAGAATTATGAAAAATAAGGTCGAGAATGCACCAGAGAGCATTTAATACTCGGACTTTGTGCTCGCAATGTGCACTTCCCGCACACTTTTTTTTTTCTTACCCCACTCACATGCCTGGTTTGTCCTGATTGCAAGGCCCCAAAGAAGAGCCATTGTGATGACATCATGGCCAATTGTCAAGTTAATGACTATGACTAGCGAACTCACACTGTATAGAAGCTAGGTTGAATAGGAGCGAATACGTACCCCATGCCATGGTCAGAAAATATGTTGTATTTCACACCTTGGCACCACTCAACAAGGTCTGATATATTTATATTGTATGTTAAGCAAATAAAAGGTATTGTCATAACTTATTCTCAATGTACACAAATGCATATCTTGATGATGAAAGGTTGCTCACAATGACGAGAATGCTTACCCAATATAGCAACAACTATTTACTACCGGCCATGTAGTTAAGAAGCTTGAGGAATTACAAGAATATCCAGCAGGTTAAAGGCATATATACATGGGTTAGAATGGGTAGTCAACAAATTCCAACTTGTACTCCACCGTAATCTCCCGAGGTAAACTCACGATATGTGTTGAATCGATCGAAGAGCGGTGCTTCTTATGAAATTGCATGCAGCACACAGCTGGTATCTATATACCGAGCGAATTGCTCGAGCTGTCACCTGAGCCCTGAGGCAATCGCTGATAAGATAAAAAAGCGGCACTGTGAAGTCGGTGCGGTTAAGCGTGTTACATAATAGTTATGCTCGTAGACATCTCTGATGGAATTCCATTCGACCATGATTCGACTAGTACAAATATTCCGAACGCGATTCGGGCCTTCGTGAAGTGGGACAGTTTGCAATCGCTACTTATAACTGAGCCAATGGGGATTACGTACCGTGCATAAAAATGCGCAATATGGATCCACGCGTCGAATATACCGGTCTGAATTCCCTTTAACAAAATTGTGTCTTATTTCTAGAGATGTCTGCATGAAATGGCCATCATATTTGAATTCCTTATGAAACCAGTCTTTTTAATAAAGAGTGGACCTTTATCCTCAGGCTCAGAGTTTTGCAGATAGCGGATTTATCATTATATGTATTATGTTAGAATTAAAGGGATCTAGTATCTTTGTATCAACTATCAACTAAACTCACAATCAAATCTAGTGGTTCTTTTATGCCTTGCTATTTCCTCTTATTAATTGAATTACGGAACCAGCTTTACTGTTTAATGTTCATGCCCACTTCATTATCACGAAATGTATGATTTAGTTGAAAAACAAAATGGTGAGGATTATGACCATATATGGTCAATGTGTAAGAAACTATTTTTTTGGTGTAAATTTCCGCCAATTTCTTGGCCATATAATTTATTGTTTTATCATAAAACTTTGACTCGCTGGATATATCAGAACCCTTTTTCTTTGTTTTTGCATGCAGCACCGATTCCTTCAACCCCTTTACCTAATCTAAGTCACATTATATATCCTACTGTATTTGCCAGTAATGTTTTACAATTTGTAATGATATGTGACCTTACCACAAATACATAATTATATTCTGTGCAGTATGCATGCAGTTTTATTAGCCTCAGGCAAAAAAAATGTGATGGTCTGCATATAAATATACTGGCTCAAGGAATAAATGTTTTGCCACCATAAACAAATTTGAAGCCACCTTCATACTTTTATCATACATTTTTTGAGATTGTAAAGTGTGTTCATCAATTTGTATTGCAAGAGATTGCATATTATATTGATTATTGTTTGGTACACACTTCTTGGAAATAATCATGCATTTGCCAAATATATCTGCAGGAGACTGCAGTTTGTTTGCAAATTAGAAAATCTATTTCTGATGATATTCACGTAACCTTGATTCAGAATCATATGTGCAGTATATACGTATCTCTCATTGCAACATTGCCACCTTTAGATAAAGGCTTTATTTTTACAGTAGAATTACTTTGCATCACATGTACATGAGTTGTTAGTGTGATATAGACACGGACACAATGCATAGGTGTTGATGTGTGAATAATTCATCTGTCTGGGAGAAGATCTATTGTCTCCACTCCCATTATGCAAAGCAGTTGCTGGATATTTAGACCCATGCTCAGTGTACTGATTACATGCATCAAGGATTCACTGGACTTTTGTAAGGTTTCTTACATTATATATGCATTCACAAATTAATATTGGAAAGCAGATTAAAGGGATAGTACAGTTTTGGTCGAACTGAATTTTAGTAACCAAAACCTGCACCATAACATTACACCATGCTCGAAAGGTATAAAACATTACTAACAACTAAGTAAAAAGCCTTTTATCATACAAAAAGAGCTGTTAAAACACAAGAGAGTGCTCTCTAAAAATGCATTGATTTTCAACCTTTTTAAAAAGAAAATTGTGCATTTAATGTTTAGTTAAAATCATGATTAAATAGAGAGATCATCAACAACTATGTAAAACCTCTTGTATATTTTTGAAAAAGTGTAAAAATTTTATATTTTTTTCTTAAATCATCAAATAAATGTGGGATCCCACATTTATTCAAATTGGATATATTTATTGATATTTCAGCTGTTTCTGAACCCATTTTGATCAAATAAAGTTTATTCTGTCATTAAAATTGTGTACTCTTTCAAATTTGAAACTCAAATATATAATTTAGATATTGCGTTCGGTTGTGTATTTTTAATGTGTTTTTTTTTGTTTCAGTCTGTATTATATTTCCCCCACATACTATTTTAAATATTCATACCGGTGGTAGCATTCATAAAGCCAATGGCTTTCCTAGCTGCCTCCACATTCTCATAATTATTTTGTTGTATTCTAATTACATGTATGTTGTAATTTCTGTTTCAATGTAAATTGTAATCTTTGTTTTGTATTTTATGTTTTTCATGATGAATGAAATAAAGAACAATTTCAATTTCAATTTATTTAATCACTATTTTAACAAAACATCACATGCACAATTTTGTATGAAAAATTGTTGAAATCAATAAGTTTTTAGAGAGCGCCCTCTTGAGTTTTAGCAACTCTTGTTGAATGATAACAGGCCTTTTACTTTGTTGTTTGTAATTGTGTATACCTTTCGAGCATGGTGGAGGTATAACTATTAGTTTGTAATGTAATAGTGCAGGTTTTGGTTACTAAAATTAAGTTTGGAAAAAACATGAAGCTCTCATGATTATCAAACTATGCAAGTATTGTGCACTGAAGATGATAACTAAATAAATCAATGAAATACAATATTCAAGTTTGTCAAGTTTCATGATTTCTATTTTATTTCATATTTTCTCTTGATTCAAGATCCATTAGTATATATAATATTTTATATTACAGGTTACAAATTATATGATTAACAGTTGCTACAAAGAATTGATAGAATATACATGTTGTATCAGAAGGTTTCATTGTAAAAAGGATTAAGAAAGAAATTAAATATGTACATAAGGCATGAGATTATTCAATGGCAGAGCGTGCATTATATGGCATGATGTATACTGTCATACTTACGATTTATTATATAAAAGTAATACTACAATTTACCACAATGTATTACCGTGTGTACAGACCAGTGCAGGAATATGAAAAGGATGTGTTTAAAATCTTGCACACAACTGCATATATGTGACCTTACACCACAAAACGACCAATAAGTCTGGAAAACTGATTGTGCTGATTTTCATATAACATTAAAATAGTAATCATTACCTATAAAATGGTATATAATTTGTCATATTTGGACTAAGCAAACCCTTTCAAAATAAACACCAAAGATTTTTCAAATAAGGGAGAATTGGGCCGTGTCCATTCAAGCGCTGTATTAAGATCACATTTATTAGATGAAATATAATATTTAAACATGACTTCCAATGCTCAAAATTTCACAGGAGGTAGATTAAGATATGCTTATTCAGGAAATACCAAAATCTTAAATCTCATATTTTGATCCAAATTTGACTATTTTAGCTTATAAAAGAGAAACTACCACAGCGACATAATAGTCATTTTGTGGTGTAAGGTCACATATATCTTACACAGGGTCATACATGTACACAATGGATCGCCATTACCTTTGACAATTTTACTTGAACACTACAATTTCTATGAACACTACAAGATAAGCAGAGAATTTTTAAAAAGTTAACTTTAAATACAGTGAAGAGTGTCTAGTAGCGGACTCCAGTTCATAACAGCCCAACTGCCTAGTGGCCACATAAAGTGATCCAAGCAGAGAAAAACCGTGCTATGGAACCATATAGTCTACAGATGTCACTGTTCTTGTATATCTTGGGTGGTCACTAACTATGCTTAGGTTTGTCTGTACCATGGAGGTTTAAAAACGGGCGATCCAACACGCCTATTTGGAATGATCTAGCAAATACATGTAATGTAGGATGTAATAAAGTGGAACCTCATTACAACAAGGAGCTTGGGAGTTGGGACCAGGTTAATCACCTTTATAACAGGATCTTATTTATATCAGGGTAAAAACAAACAGAGGAATATAAAGAGCTGGGACCAGACCTGCAAAGTTGCCTCGTTATAAGGGTTTTTAAATTTATTTTTGTATAGCAGAGCTCTTTATAGCCCGGTCACATATCAACGGATTGCATAAACGGACGTCAAACGGAGAGCTAAATTTTCCATCCATTCGTCTCCGTTCGTATGCGTTTCTTGTCCGTTCCTTGTCCGGTGATGTACGTTGATCTATGTTTTGTACATAAAGCAATGGAGACGACTTTCATCACCGGATAATTTCATTTCGCAAATTTTCTATTCGTTGGGCATTCGTTTCCGCTATCCGTTGATATCTGACCGGGCCATTATATCGAGGCTCTACTATACAAGACAATAGAGAATAGAGAATATTTTTGCACAAGATACCACTGATCATGATGTATATTTGTATGATCTAATTCTAGGAAAACATTAACAACTTCCGTCACTTCCTCAAAATTATGTTATGAAATAGCAGGAATTGTACATATTGAAGAGAATGGAACATGCATTTCAACTTATTGTTTTGCTGGTGAGTTGGTTTAAACATGCATCTAAGATCAACATTGAATAAAGTACATGTACATGCAAGCCACTTATGTGAACAAAAATAAAGAATAAATAGTAGAGCTCTTCAAAGTTCATGTTACTACATCAAATATGCCACTCATAAATAAGCACACATAAATATAACTAATTAATTTTGACATCTGACCACCCATGATTAGACCTAAAGTTTTTTGACAAGTAAATCAACCAATCTAGTGTGAATCTACATGTCCATTCATGAGGGTGGAACTTTCAACTTCAATAGACACATTGCCGTTTTCACCAGTGTAGAAATAAAATGCAACTGAACTAAATAGACCATGCACACTCATGCCTGATGAAAACTATTTTCTTAACGTTTTCCTAATTACAATACAATGAAACCTCATAACGGTCCATTAAATCTTGTATCAGGGCTTAAAATAATAAATTACATAGAACCTGGACATACATGTATGTGAAATTCCCTCACTATATCAGGTACCCCCGTTATAACAGAGTTCAATGTGAAGAGGTTCGATTGTACTTGGAATCAACCTTGAGAGATGTTTGGCAAACCTCTGGCAAGCTTTCAGGTTGCCAACAACCACCTTTGTTTACCCCTTGACTACGGGAACCGGGTGGGTTGTGTGCAAAGTATATATGAGGATTTCATAAACTCAAAAGGAATGGGTTAATAAGATATAATTATATAATTATGATCAAATTAAGTGCAAAGTTGCCTTTTGTAAGTTAGACATCTTGACCAAGAACTCAAGGCAGTGACTAAGGAGAAGGGTCAACTACATAGTCAAGTTTTGAGCATAATTTATCAAGACTTGGGGAAATAATCAGAAATGTCAATACACTTACAGCCTAGCAAATTGGTAATTTTTCAATATGAATTTTAGTCAAACATCAGTTTATACCCTGCAAAATACACTGAAATGTTAACCTATTGACTATACATGTATAAACAAATAATAAAACTACTAAACTCTCACAGAACTAAAGTGAATATATATATGATTAACACTTTTATAGTCCTGGGGCGGTATTCTGAAAGCAAATTAGCACTCAATCAGCGTTCAATCAGCGTTTTCGTATTCTGAAAGCCAAATTAACTTCTCAATCATTTAACTACCATGGTAACAAGCGTTTGGCGGGAAATCATTACGCGCAGTTGTGTAATCTGCGCGCATCTTATTACGCGCAATTTAATTGCAAATTGGTATTCTGAAAGCTTAATTAGCAGTCATTTAAGTCTGAAGATAATGAAAAAGTTAAAAGAGCTATAGACCTCTCATAAGTCATAACTAGCACCGGGAGGGAGTAAATTTGAACCACGAACTCACATCCCAGCATCGCTGGGGTTTTCTCGCACATAATGACGCATATCGTAATCGCTATCACAGAGATAGAATATTGCATTAGACAACATTGATTCACATAATATTATTAAAAAGTCTATTAATCCATTTACGTTTCCGCATAATATAGTTACACTTTGTAATAGATCATCACTACTTTTGAACAAGCATAATGATGGTGAATAATGGTAACATTATCTTCTTTGTGAATTAAAAGTCCATCTAATAGATGCAACGTGTATAACAAAAAAAGGTTAGTGGAAAGAATTATCTTCTTTCCATTAAAATGCATCAGTGTGTATGCCTCTATTGCATAACGGTTTATATTACATTTCCTTCACATTATTCAAGAATATATAGACATATACTTTGTGATTATGTCAAATATTATCTGATTACAGCAATAATAACAACATAAGTATTTTATTTTATAAAAGAAAGAAAATGATGCTAAAATGATATTAGTCAAGTATTGTATACAATTTTTTGCTTCTAGGGATAACTAAATCATCATAACCTTTTTGTTATACACGTTGCATCTATTAGATGGACTTTTAATTCACAAATACAATCAGACAAATATTGGAGGCATTTGAATGATATAAATATCAAAACTTGCAAACAATATTCACTTTTTATATTATATGTATCCTTTATAAAACAGCGTAAAGTTAAAATCTGATGATTTCATCATCATGACCTAGGGTACATGGTTTCGTAAATTGAAGTTATAACCACTTATTTTGGAGGAAAACAAAATTGTTGAAGGATGTATCTTATCCAAATTAATTAAGTTTAATTTCAATAATAGAAACATGCAAATGTTCATCATTAGATGTCCTATAGTTACCGACATGTCGATTGATTTCATATTGCTGCAATTAACATTAAAATTAAATGATTTCTTATTAATACCTTTTCATCCTAGACAGGGGTATTGAAGATATTGACTTACAGGAAATGTCTCGTTGAATAAAATAACATAGCTACAAATTACACAATATTTACAAAGTAATATTTCTTTCAATCAAAGGTGTGATACAATGACTATGCAGGCATTAGATGATATAGTTACAATTTATTTCAGAATTATCACAGTGAAAACAAATAATATGGAGTGATTTTCAACGCTAGAGATGAGAGCAGAGGACCATGCCAAGAAGGAGGTCACATGCGCGTTAGTGCGCGTAAAAATCTTGTAACAGCCTATTTGATTGGATGGAATATTAATGAGGTGGGAGGAGCTTAAGATAGTCGCGCAGAAGTTAATTGAACGCTGATTGAGCTTTCAGAATACCGATTTTCCACTCAATCAGCGTGCAATTAAATCATGGACTTAAGTGCATATTTAAATGAAAAGTTAAATGAGCTTTCAGAATACCCCCCCTGCTTTTCTCCAATATTGTAAGCCTATCTTTCAAAATTCAAATTACATTTTACATGGAAAAGGAAGACAAAGTGAAATTTATTCCAAATTTTCTTGCTACTTGTAGACACAAGTACAGTTCATGCCACTATGCCAGTCACAGCAACATGTCCTCAACACATTAGGGACTACCGAAACCTCAGGATTGCTAGATCAGTGCTCTTAACGAACCAAGCTACAAATGGCCATCTAAAGCCCGGTGCAGACAGAGCTGACTTGACCCAATCCGACTGGAAAGTTAAGAGCTTAATCGGGCCATAAACAAGAAAGCTATGGCTCTTTGAAGATGCCCATTTATTCCTATGGGGAACTCAAATTGGCAACGCACTCTGATATTAAAGTTTGTGGACTACTCCCCATATATGTTTTGTACACAAATGTTCCCATTTTTACAGTTTTCTTCATAGTCACACTTTTCCATTCCCCAAACTCACGATATGTTGTGTATAAATGTATTCTACAAAACATGTTCAACTCAAACGTAGGGTAAACATATATTTTGAGAAAATTGAACAAAATTTAAATTTTGTGTACAAAACGTATTAGGAGTAGTCCATAACTTTGCCAGAGTGCATTGCCAATTTGAGTCACAAAATAAATGGATATTTTCAAAGAGCCAGTTTTCTTATTTCTTGACCAATTGTGCTCAAATTTTCAGGGACTATTCATCCTTTTTCATGTCTTATAGTGTATTGAACAATATGTCCGGATTTCATTGTCCTTCAAGAGGGGCTTTTAGGTTCGTCTGGAGTTGCATCTTCTTTTGAAAGTAAGATGAAATCATCCATGGATATAAAGTTATGAGCTATCCTCCCTATTTATTTTCGTTGAAATTGTGTCAACATCATTTTTTTCTACCTTGCAGCATGCAATTTAAAATTCAATTCGATTTGATTATTTGTTGTAATTTCTCTGATCAATTATCCTTAATTCGAAAAGACAAATACATGCACTTTATAAAAGCAGACATGTTACAAATAGACAAACAATTTTTTTATATTTTCCAATTCGAAGTAAAAACCCTGTAAAAGAGGCAGGGTGCCACATTAAATGTACAATTTAATAAGTCAGTCAATTACAGTTAAAAACAATAATGTTCTTTTATCCAAAATAAAGAGGCAGCAATAGTCCTAGTAATTGTCAAACCTATGATCAATATACTCTCTGAGCAGTACCAAGTAGCAAGCCATGAAAATATCATTGAAACAGGACTTGATGTTCATTCATGAGCTTGTGATACTGACTACTGAGAGAGCTACATGTGCATCAATCATCTGGCGGATATTTATAAAGATACTTCTTTGAATATGTTAAGATCAGTAGAATAATGGGAATACCGACCAGTAACAAAGCCATTGTAATGACCAAGTTCCGCAAAGTAAAACCACATGTGGCACCATAGCTTGGCTTTGCCTTGTGGCTCGGGGATGCCAAGGGACGGAATCTTGTCTCCCTCAAGTGAGAAGTGACCTCATCAAGAGTTTCCTTCTGCGTATTTGTCTTCTCCAAGATGACGTGCAGGTCCCTGTCCATACGGTCAAAGAACTCCTGAGCTGCCTTATTCTCACCATCCAACGAGCCTGGTATGCTGATTGTCCGGATAAATTCTGTCTGGCTGTCGTCTGAGTCGCTGAAGCCATTATCACTTCCGTCTGAGAGTCTGTGTCCATTTGGGAGGATTGGTCCAAGATGATTGATGTTCTGAGCACCGCCCTCCTTCTGTTTGCTTTCTTCTTCTTCTAGTAGAAAACCATGCTGTCGCATTGGCACTTTGAGGTTGCGCCGTGCATAGAAATCTTGATCCGTGATCAGGTTGTTCACTCGTTTCAACTCAGACACCTATTGAGACACAGAAGAAAACAAGGGCAGATCAAAATCTAAGTTTCATTGTTTAGGCAACAAAAATACAATTTAAAAAAGCACATTATTCCTCTACTTAAAATGATTATCTCATTACATGTATTTATTTTTGCAATGCATATTTTCTTCTAAAATGTGACTTTCTTTTAATAGGTTGTAGAGGTGATTTCAGATATGAATCCCCAAAGTAAAAATATTCAGTATATTATCAATGCCCCAACCCAGCAAGCGAGTAACCTCCGCCCTTTTAAATATGGAAGAACTCATTGTGGTATTATCATCATGTCAACTTACAGGGCATCCATATCGCAGGGCGATGGTTTGAAGTGTATCTCCTTCCACAATTTCCTTCTCGACAAGCACCACTTGTTCCGTCTCTGTATTTTTCGTTTTCTTCTTCCGCTTTCCCCTGCCCCTTGTCCTGAGCTCGGATAATTCAATCTGATCCGCATCTGTGTTGATTTCTTCCTCTGTAATGTCTGCACCTCCGAATATGTACACTTTAGCATTCTGTGAGTTTTGGACCTGTCCCGATAGTGGTAAATACTTGGTCCGATCATGTTTGGGTTTCTGTCGAAACCCAGAGGCAGAAGTCATCACCTCACTCAGCTCAGCTAGCTACCAAACCACACTCTGTCTCTGACATCACGAGTCAAGCACAAACAGCAATTAACCTATTTACTCACTTGTCTTTGTCTTACTTTAGTTCTTCCCCAGTGAGCTGCTATAGCCTATAACCTTGCTCTTACTCTTAGGGATTATCACTTCAAGCCAAAGCCAAAGGACAAGATTAACTTATCTTTAGTTTTACAAAAATGTGCATGATAATTGATATAAAGGTAAATAATCCTTTCTTCGTTTTAAAACACAAGTAGACGTACTGTATTTCATGTCACTAGAAGAGTCTGATTAAAAACGCCACAAAGGCAATGCAAATTGGTGCAAAGATGTCACTTCGGTCGCTTGTCGATTTGACAAGGTCACAACTCACAAACCTAGCAGCAGCAGCATGCATGCAGCAGTTATCGAGTCGACGCAGACTCACATCCCCGTCGCGTCGGCGAGCGGATGCCTGTGGCGGTTCGCTGCCTGCCCCAAAATTCTGCTCCAGTTGATTGTGGATGTGGCTCTCAATTATCAAATTAACGTTTTCCTCGGTCACATATGATCTCCTAACAAAGCAGAAATAATTGTGATCCTCGACATCAAATAGAATGATTCAAAACAATAAATTAACTATGAATAGTGGAGAGTTACGCAATCCAAATTGAGCCATAAATTACGGAAAATGACTGACGGATATCGGACACGTTTACAGACTTTTTGTTGACTCTGATCATTCTGAGCATTGTGCAGTGCATCAATTGATATCAGCAGAGGGCAGCATACAAGAATGTCTCTATCTCAGTAGATCTGCTGGGCACTCATGTATAATGTAAGACGTGTACATATAATATGATTGTGCCGCTTACAAGACCCCCGTTTTCACACCCGATTGCCGCTCTCAAGATAAAAAAGATGAATTTTATACAACTTGTATGGATTTTGTCCATACATATACAAAATAAAGACATGGGTTTTATATATATACATTTTTTTTTCAATACAAAGTGTAACATTTGATGATTTTTTTTCTGTAGGCTAAGTTGTGATTATACCATAGAAAGGTCTCTCCAGTTCATAATGTGACTTGTATTAGCACTTTGATTCTTGGTGAGAGTTGCCAAGTGACATTACTGTTGGAGAAAGAAATGATATTTGGATGCTGACTTCCTGTGCTTTAGCAGTATACCAGGATAGAGACCATCTTCACCTGGTCTTATTTCTTTGATAAGAGCAATTGACTGTCACTTGGCAACTCTAATCAAGAATTAATAAACTCATAAACAAGCCCCACAAAGAATGCAGGAAAGACATTTTTTATGATACAAACACTACTTACAGAAAAAAAAAATCATAAACTGTTCCACTATGCATTCAAATTCAAGACATAAAATATGTTGTAGGCATTCCTAATCCCGTTGACTATGCTCCCTTTGATATTTTATGAACGTTTGTTTCTTTAAAATGTAAATAAAGTGACATAATATTGAGCAAAAAGTGCTTGGTTTAATATTTTTTCCAAGGCTGCAGTGACATTGTGGCAACATTGTGATTATGTGATAATGTGCCCGGGATGTGCCCTCTCCAATAGCATTGTCAAAATGGCTTGGTACGAACAGTCACGTCACGTTCACGTTCACATCACGTGAACGGTTCTGTACCTTTTGTGAAACAGGTCACCCAAATCTACGAAGTGTAGGGTAAAGTGACCCAACAATTTGTCGTTTTCCATGCCGGTAAAACTCGAAGTGTCGCGTTAACCAAATCGTGACGTGAGCGTTTAATCAAGATTTTTTAAATTGCAAGCGCTTGTTACTAAGACTAGACATACACGCACAAAGAGATTTTAAAATGTCGACGAAAATGCCGATACCCCCTTATCAAATCTTTTCAATCATTATGTTTATAATATGTACGTGCATAATTCAGAGTAATCTGAGACGATAATATGCAGTTCTGTCATTTAGGTAATGTACAACCATACCACTTGCATTATTTGTCTTGTTATTGGAGTATTTCTAAAGACGTGTCGTGCGTGGATTTTGGCAAATGTTGATTTCCAGCTGAATTGCTACACGCAGCGGACAATTCAGTTCGCATACGCCTGAAGTTCCCGTGCTCGACGTCTGCGCGTACTGGCCCTTAACGGCGTTGTATGTGCATGCCTGTGAAAGTGAGTGAGTGAGTGAGTGAGTGAGTGAGTGAGTGACTGGCAGCAGTGATCAATGAGTTTAAAAGTAATAAAACAAAACAATGATTTGATTAATAGTTTTTATTTATGGTTATTGAATCGAGTCAATCTATAAGTCAGTCATTTAATCTAATAAACAATCAATTAATCAGTCAATCATTATAATGAAACAATCACACCAACCAATCAATATTAAATAAATCAATTAATGTATTTGACATTCGAACTAGCTACTTGTAGGCAGTGGCGTACCCAGGATTTTTTCAAGGGGTGGGTGTAGGGGGGGGGGGAATATTTCGTCAGACAAATTGAAGTAAGCGGGGGGAGTGTGGGTAGGGGGTGTCCGTAGAAAATGACCGCAGCCGAGGACGAGACCAGGACCGGTCACAAATTTCGAGGCCGAGACCAAGACATTTCTTGAATTATGTAAGGGGGTGGGGATGGGGGTAGGGGGTGTCCATCCCCCAGCCCCCAGGCCTGAGTTCGCCTATAATTGTATATTACAGTATAGGTAGGACTAGCCTTTAGTCAAGGCTCCATATGGCTTGGAGATTCCCTATGCGATCGCGAGCTAGCTAGCTGTGAGAGAGCACGGGGTCAGCGAGCGATACGAACTGGCTCCATCGATATCGATGACTGGCTCTCGCGGTACCCGCTCGATGTGTTCGCTTCGCTCACACTCCGCTCGCTCCGCTCGCGAAATTGTGCATATAGCGTGAGAGTCTTGACGAAAGACTAAGGTAGGACGGGTTCAGAGCGCGTTCTCTATCAACGCGCTCTGGACGGGTTCGTTCACGATTAAATTTACCGAGCATTAGTCTCTTCTCAACGACAATTTACATTAATTTGTTTTACGCAAGCGCCAATTTACGTGAGCTTTCATGAATTGCATATAGTATATCTACAAACTGTTGGGTCACGTAACCCAACACTTCGTAGATTTGGGTGACCTGTTTCACAAAAGGTACAGAACCTGAACGTGACACTTCATAGATTTGGGTGACCTGTTTCACAAAAGGTACAGAACCTGAACGTGACACTTCATAGATTTGGGTGACCTGTTTCACAAAAGGTACAAAACCTTCACGTGACGTGAACGTGAACGTGACGTGACTGTTCGTACCAAGCCGTCAAAATCATTAAAGCTATAATTATACGGTACCAATAATATTATTACTAAAGAAAGTAGTGCCCCCCCCCCCTGCACACACACACACACACACACACACACACACACACACACACACACACACACACACACACACACACACACACACACACATGATTTATGATTTTTATTCCTCCAAATATACATTTTACATAAATTGAATATACATACTCAACAAAATATACACATACAATTATAATGAACGAAAATAGAAATGGTTATCTTACATACATAAACAAATACAAATCAACTGTATATTCAATTTCCCGACTTCATGAAATAAACATAATGGAGTTTATATAACTAAAGATAAAAGGAACTAAAACATGCTCCTTTACTCCCCCCCCCCCCCCCCCCCCCATTTAGCCCAAGAAAAACCCCATCCCCACCCAACTACCGATCACACCACAGTCACACACATACCTCAGACACCCATTCCAGTATATCTGCTCGTTTTGATTTCAACTTAAAGAGTAATTAATTAACACTATAGAAAGCTGTCACATTCAACTTAAGAGAGTAGAGACCCAAAACCTTAATAATAATTAACAAATTCCCTATAATTCTAACAAAATAAAATTAATCATATTACATGTATTTTACGGTGTTCCCATTTTTGTAAGTGAACTCCTAGTTTACCCTTTTTTCCCTTCTTTTTCTTCTTCTTCACTGAATCCAAAATAATTTGTTTGTACTTTCCGTATACAGAAGGAAGTACACCTTTTATTCTAAAAGAGTAAATACAGTAGTATGTAAAAAAAAAAAAAATAGAGTTACAATACTTAACTCTATGCGATCTACCTGCCAGTCCTACAAAAATTATTTTCCAATCAACATTCCTAATTTCAATCAAATCAAAATATTCTATTATATCTAACCAAAACCTTTGTACGTATATAAGCATTTAAAAAATAAATGTGAATATGTCTCAATCTCATTTTTACAAAAAGAGCATAAATTATCAATAATAAATCTAAACCTAAATAAATGTTCTTTTGTATATAATGCCCTATGCAATAATTTATATTGAAATTCTCTCAACTAGCCCCCAAAACCGCGCTCTTTAATCTTAAAAATATATCCTTCAATTCTTCATACGGTATACTATAATCAAAATTAGTATGTCCATCCCCAATACACAAATTATATTCCTTTTGAAAATGTTTAACTAAATATTCATACATATGCCTGGATTTTAAATCAATTAACATTCCTATATATCCCAAAACTTTTAATCTTATTTCAAATGTTTGAATATTTACTTGAATAAAGTCACTCATAGCTTTACCATCTTTCCATTGAAGAGGCAATGCACCAACAATATCATGAATCCTTCTCCTTTTATTCCCAAGCCTAAAAAGTGAGCAACAGATCTCAAACTACCATTCAACATTATATCAGACACCTTGCTTATACCTCGTTGTAATAAATCTTTATCAAAAATCATTCTATTTCTTAAGCACCATGTCTATTGTTAAAAACAATGGGATTACTTTTTTCATTTTCAAAGTGTCTACAATTTTCTATATCTTGCCAAACTTTCAAAATGTCTACATAAAAGGGCGGAACTTCTTTTAAATCCATCTTATGAATATCATAGTCGCATAAAAACACAAACCTTCCTCCTACTGATCTACAGCAATAATCAAAATAAACTTTCCATCCTGAATGCTTATCCCCATATAAAAGACGTTTAAGCCACATTATTCGTTGAGTTTTTACAAAAGATCAAATGAGAGTTTATCAACTTCCTCATACCCACCGAGGTACCGAAATTAAAGAAGAAACAACATTTAATTTTGAAAGTGCATACGTTTTTAATAACTGAATTTTGCCCATCATTGTTAAATCCCTTTGCTTCCACCACCCTAATAAACGCTTTATCTTACTTAATACTTCTTTATAATTCAAATCATCTTTCCGTATTTTATTACGTGTATAATACACACCTAAAATCTTTATTTCATGAACTAAATTTCCAAAAGTGGGTTCTCCTGGTGTTTCAGTATCACATCCCATCCAAAAAAAATTATATTTTTCCTTATTAACCTTAAGTCCACTAATTTTCTCAAAATCTTCAAAAATCTTTTGTCATCTTTTTATAGATTTTAAATCTTTAACACATATTGTAATATCATCGGCATACATTACACACACACACACACACACACGCACACACACACACACACACACACACACACACACACACACACACACACACACACACACACACACACACACACACACACACACACACACACACACACACACACACACACACACACACACGCGCGCACACACACACACACACACACACACATACACACACACACACGCACACAATAATATAAATACTATTTTCTTACGCAATACCACATGTGTATAGGCTACTCTTATATACAGTAGTCTTTTATAATTCCATTTGTGTTATAATGTTGTTTGTAATGACCCGAATTTGTGTTTTTATTATTGAAAATAGAAATAATCTTGAAACTTGAAAGACAATAATAATGTCTCATTAGAATTAGTGGCGTAGCAAAGGCAATGGGGCAACTGAAGGGGGCACCCTAGCCTAGTGCCGACATCCCGAATGAGATGGGGCACTCACAGTCGTACGCAAGGAGCTATAGCGGCTTTTCAGTGGAGTAGAATATATTATATAAACTGTTACATTAATATTATGTGGGAGACTAACCAAACAAAATCATGAAGTCATCGTTCAAACATTATTCCACAGGCATCCTATCATCGAGCTGGGTCAAAGCAGAGGCAATAAATAAACACACCATTATTTCTACATAATCATTACATAAATAATTATATTCATCGTGCAGGTTGCAAATTCGCGGGAAAATTCTTAGATCTTTATTTCTGCTTCATGATCGAAGCGCATCGTAATAAAAATGATATCATAATTTGGGTTACAGTCCGTTATTCCGAAGGTTCGTTATTCCGAAGGTTCAGTTATTCCGAAGGTTCGTTATTCCGAAGGTTCGTTATTCCGAGGGTTCGTTATTCCGAAGGTTCGCTATTCCTAAAACGAAATCGGGTTCGTTATTCCGAAGGTTCGTTTATCCGAAGAAAAAAATCGGGTTCGTTATTCCGAAGGTTCGTTATACCGAAGGTTCATTAGTCCGAAAATAAAATAGGGTTCGTTAATCCGAAAATTAAATCGGGTTTGTTATAATACTATAATTTGTATTTTGTTTATTTAATTTCACCCCTCCCCCTTTCCCTCACTTGGCCAGACCAATCAAACATTTAAGTTTATTTTATCTCTTTATATGAAATTATAGCATTATAACAAACCCAAATTCATTTTCGGATTAACAAACCCGATTTCATTTTAGGAATAGCGAACCTTCGGAATAACGAACCCTCGGAATAACCGACCTTCGGAATAACAAACCTTCGGAATAACGAACCCGATTTTATTTTCGGACTAACAAACCTTCGGAATAACGAACCTGATTTCATTTTAGGAATAGCGAAACTTGCAGGGGTGTGAGAGCAAGATTGAAAAAAAAATCTGAACAAATCTGAAATGAAAAGTGTGCGCGAAGCGCACACTACGAGCGCGAGGCGCGAACTCCTATAGGCCAGTGTCCAGGGCCCGCCTAGGCCCCTGGAAGGTCTGGGGTTCTAGATGCTCTCTGGTGCAATCTAGGCTTATTTTGGAAACCATTTCTTTAAATTTAAAATGGTTGGTTTTTGGATAATTTTTTTTTTTTTTACAGAATTGTTTCATACGGTTCTAGGACTACTACCCCCTGGACAACCACCCCCCGGACAATTACCCCCCGGACAACTACCCCCCTAGGTCAATTACCCCCCGGACAACTACCACCCGGACAATTACCCCCAAGACAATTACCCCCAAGACAACTACCCCCCAATACAACTACCCCCCAAGACAATTACCCCCCAAGACAATTACCCCCCAAGACAATTACCCCCGAAGACAATTACCCCCCAAGACAACTACCCCCCAAGACAACTACCCCCCGGACCACTACCCCCCGGACAACTACCCCCCGGACAACTACCCCCCGGATTATTACCCCCCGGACAACTACCCCCCCCCCCCCCCCCGGACAACTACCCCCCGGACAACTACCCCCCGGATTATTACCCCCCGGACAACTACCCCCCAGACAACTACCCCCCGGACAACTACCCCCCGGATTATTACCCCCCGGACAATTACCCCCCGCAATATTACCCCCCAAGACAACTACCCCCGGATAATTACCCCCCCCCCCCCCCCCCCTCCCCCCGGACGACTGGGCAACTGGTAGTGGAGCGATTTGGTAAAATTATATGATACGTAGTTCAAGCTATGGAATCAAACATACATAATGTATGCATATTAAAAAGTGGGAGTGACAATCACCTCTACTTTCAAATGTATGGGGGGGGGGGGGGGGGGAGGCATGTGTCCCCCCCCCCCTCCCCCCTCCCCGTCCCCCGGGTGCATTGCGTGCATTCAATTTTGCCAATTTTGTTACCGCAGTTGTATTGAGTAGTTCAAAATCGTTTTCAGCATTATAATTCATATATTGATTATTCGGAAACATTTTGTTTGCATTCGATTTAAAACGTATTTCGATTTCGAGTAATTTCGTGATTACGTAAAACCACCCTCCGGGAAATCCGTTGGCGCAATTTAATGCTTTTAAAGGGAGAGATCCACTTTTGAAAGCCAAAATTCAAAAGTTGCGAGGTTATTGTCTTATATGAAAGGAAATGTCATTTAATAGCATGCCTGAAAAAATTAGGGCTTGAAATCTCTTTTTCGTGGAGTTATAGACCTAAAACTGAATAAACTGAGGGACGTCGGTTAATTAGGTACATACGCATTTTCGGCCGGTGAGTAAGTTCGTACATAGATTTCACGGAGTGCCAGATCGGTATGCATGACCCCTACGTGACCCGCGCTAGCTACGTGACCCGCGCATAAGTACTAATGTGTGAGCGTTTACCAAGCAAAATACCCAAACATCGCTTAAACTACATGTAATTATATATTCTTTCTTTTTGAGATTTTTTTCCGTGACATACGTTAACAAATGTCGGCTTCACAATACCTTTACGAGAATTAGTACTATATTGTTGTAATATTATGCTAAATCAGTTGAACTCCTTTATTGACCGATATATAGTTTAAATGGAGGGACGCATTCGTTTTTCATTCGTAGAATCCAAATTAGAGGGCTGTTCGCTCTGATTTTTTTTTGCGTGTTACATTGATCCCCATCCGTCAACTGAAAGCTGTTCAGACGTTTTGTAAAAGTGGACCTGTCCCTTTAATGTCGATCAGGAGAGAAATAAAACTCGGCGTCTACTTCATTCTTAGCCTATCCGATAGGCATCGTGCTGTCTGGCAGGTTCTACCGGCAGTGTACTAACCGCGATATGCCGAGTTTGAGCGTGCAGCGCGAATTGCGCTCCGCGCATCGGGTTCGAGATCACCGGTTTTCCGTCTCCATAACGCGATTAGTACTTGCCAGAAAGCTCAGACGCCTATCGGATAGGCTACTTCATTCTGAGTATAACTTGCAAGTTTCAACTGAGGTTTATTGAATAAAAAACATACTACATTCTGCCCCATGGCGGATAAATATAACTCATTCCTGGTAATCGCGCGAACGCGCGGTTGCGGTTACCGTTAACTAGGTCGTGGGAAACTGGGAATCGAACATGATAATAATAATCTATTTGATTTTGCAAACACAATAAATGCAAATAGCGTGTTTTTTTAATTGAATGATAAAAGT
>JBAMJV010011136.1:0-15818 GCA_037951105.1 Echinarachnius parma | reverse complement strand
GATAAGGCCAACTTGAATTTTGTCTTTGGTCGATCGATTTTTACAAAAAGTCATTCAGTTTGGTCGTTTGTCATATATCATCGTCCAGTATAATTCAAATTCGCTGAACGCAGCTGTGCCCGACGAATTTGAATTGTACTGGACATTAACGTGTGACAAATGACTAAACTGAATGGGCGTTTGGTGAAATTGATCGACTAAAGACGAATTTGAACTTGGCATTGGCACCTCTAGCGTACCCAGGATTTTCTTCTAGGGGGTTATTTCGTCGGCCAAAATTTCCGAGGACGAGACCAATGGGTGTTAAGGCGTGTAGCGGAGGGTGGGGGGTGAGGGGGAGGGGGAGGGGGGGGGGGGGGGGGGGGGTGGGGTGGATGGGGCCTATCATGGTCTCGCTCCTACCCGAACATCTCTTGGTGATTTACACAACCAATCAGCTCAAAATACTTATGCTGCTTCTTCCTATGGAACAACGAAAGACGGAGAATGATGGTGGAAGCTGTTTGGCGCAGAGATGTGCAGTGAGAGTGATATGTGCAATCGCCAAGTCTTTAATATAGTATACATGTACTTTATGCCATATTTCTCCTTCAGATATTTTGCAAGGAATTCAATATTGATACCATTCAAGGACATATTTTTATATTTACCAGTGTTGATGTCAGGTTGTGTCGATGTTGGATGCGTGAAGGTGCAGTTATTCACTGTCTTATTCAATGTCTCGTCGTAGGCTATTCCGCATACTACATCGTCGTCGTTGACATACCCTACGTTCAAATAATATAAATAATCTTACCTCCTGCTTACGGGAACCGGGTGGGCTATGTACAAAGTCTATGGAGTTTTCTTAATCTCGAAAGGAACAGGTTAAAAACCAACTTTAATGCAATAAAACGTTATAAAACGTCTGATGAAAAAACATTTATAAATGGGATATTAAAGGTTTTCCCTGTCAAATTCGTCAACATAGCATCCAAACTGACGATTCCATCATTCAAATTAGAGCGATTTTTCTTCACGTGCTGTTCGCTATATTCATTTTCAGTATAAGAGCATTCAAATTCGTTAAAAGGCATATCAATTTGTACTCCTGTTCATTCAAATTAGCTTTTTTAGCGTTAAAATTAACACTGCGCAATCGTCATTCAATTTCGCGCTGGTAATGAAGAGCAATACATCTGTACCTCAATCAACAGTAAAATTCGTTTATAGGCACCCGATTTCGCACATTAAGCATTCTAATTGGTTTGGTATATAAATATTGCTTTTTTATATCATTTTTGCATTTGTTCTTTATTTGTATTTATCCATATAGTGACGTTTCACATACTACTGTACTGTTTCAAAGACATACAATATATCCCCCATAAGCATGATAAGTACATATTGTGCATGTAAATCACAATGATTTTCATAATGAATATAATCTCATTCATTTCAACAGTTTGTAACTAAATTAATGCTTATATATCTAATCTTCATTTATTTTATCTATCAATTTCATCATTATTCATCATGTTGATATTTCTTTGTTTTGTTGTATTAATCTAATTTAATTCAAACATCCCGCCCTCTACATGTTCTTTTTTTCTCATTTACATGGTAAGTGTATACGGCCGTGACGAATTAATATGCACACTTTAAAAAAAAGCTTGCCTATTGACGAATTTGAATGCCCGAATGCCCACGACAACATTTTCCGCTCTAAATTGGATGCTCCTTGGGCGACGGTTTAAATTGGATTCTACTTTTTAATTTTATTTGGGCGGAATTTCCGATCGCGTGCTTTAAAAGTTAAATTGAATGACCATTTTAGTAAATCAAATGATGATCCTAATCATCAGTCAGTTTCGTGCTAAATTTAATGATCGAATCGTCAGTTTGGCTGCTGTTTTTACGAATTTGACCGGGAAAACCTATACATAAATACAAAAAAAAAGCCAAAGTTCCATGTCAGTCAGGATGGGTACGTATAAGAGTGAATCAAATACTGTAAACAAAACAACAACAACACCATCATACATCCAGCCATTAAATGTATGGTGTCATAACATAACAAATTTCAATGGAAGATTGTTTTGAATATTTTAATAGTAAACCTTAATTACTAGTGTTGTAAATAGACAGTATAAACATAACTTTGATCACCATTCCTTCCCCTCTCCTAACCGATATCCCGGTGTTTGTAAGTGGACAACCATAACAGTAATATCTAGCATGGACTGGGTTAATAGGCAAGTTCGGTATAACGTTTGCTTGTGTGCAAACAAAGGTCATTCGTACCAACATCGACTTGTCCTTGATATTCATCGAGTTCGAAACACTTGATAGGGTTCTTTACTTCTTCTTCTTACTTACACCGATTTGAAATTCCTTGACAGTTATGTGAGGGTAGTTGATACGATTAAGAAAACATAATTTGATCACAATTCTGTGTATGTTTTGCGTTTGATGTGTTTGCGTTACCGATATGTTTGAAAAATAGGAGTTCTGCAAGATTAAGAGGTTGTACATTATTAACTTTAAAAAAAAGTGCATCTAACTTACATGCTCCAAAGTTTGTCGCTTCGATGTTGTTGCAGTTCCCCGTCCGACCATCCTTCTCACACAGATAGTAGAGCCCCACATCATCTTCCCTCATAACTGGTATCTCGATTGAGCAATACCAGTGATCTGCCGTGCTAGGCGTTACATTCTTTTCCTCCCTGACGACGTATCTGTGGCCCCTTCCATCAGGTCCGCAATCATTGTTATTAGGGGTGTGGCACAAAAGTAGGTCCTCCGGACACCTTGAGTATGTGGTGTTTATATCATATACCTCGTAGTAGATTAATGCTCTTGTTCCCAGTTGAGCTGATTCTGGAAAAAAAAATCGTCCAATGGTTTGAAATCAGCAGCATAAACAGGGGAAAAATAAATGGATAATACTTTGGTAAAAAACCTTTCTCATTATTCTAATAACATTAACAATAATATTCGGAAAGGTGATACTGTAAATGATATTAATAAAATAGGTCCGCAATCATTGTTATTAGGGGTGTGGCACAAAAGTAGGTCCTCCGGACACCTTGAGTATGTGGTGTTTATATCATATACCTCGTAGTAGATTAATGCTCTTGTTCCCAGTTGAGCTGATTCTGGAAAAAAGAATCGTCCAATGGTTTGAAATCAGCAGCATAAACAGGGGAAAAATAAATCGATAATACTTTGGTAAAAAACCTTTCTCATTATTCTAATAACATAAACAATAATATTCGGAAAGGTGATACTGTAAATGATATTAATAAAATAGGTTTTTCGGTCCCTTTTTACAATTTTGTCATTCAATTTTATGCATTTGTAGTTCGATTTCGTCCAGTGTCCAGTGGAGTCTGGAATGTGGTAAGGCCAACTTGAATTTTGTCTTTGGTTGATCGATTTTTACAAAAAGTCCATTCAGTTTAGTCGTTTGTCATATATCCCATCGTCCAGTACAATTCAAATTCGCTGAACGCAGCTGTGCCCGACGAATTTGAATTGTACTGGACAATAACGTGTGACAAATGACTAAACTGAATGGGCGTTTGGTGAAATTGATCGACTGAAGACGAATTTGAACTTGGCATTGGCACCTCTAGCGTACCCAGGATTTTCTTCTAGGGGGTTGTTATTTCGTCGGCCAAAATTTCCGAGGACGAGACCAATGGGTGTTAGGCGTGTAAGCGGAGGTGGGGGGAGGGGGAGGGGGATGGGGCCTATCATGGTCTCGCTCCTACCCGCACATTACGATCATCTACTCAGTATCTCTTCGTGATTTACACAGCCAATAAGCTCAAAATACTTATGCTGCTTCTTCGCTATGGAGCAACGAAAGACGGAGAAGGATGGTGGAAGCTGTTTGGCGCATAGATGTGCAGTGAGAGTGATGTGTGCAATCGCCAAGTATTTAATATAGTATACATGTACTTTATGCCATATTTCTCCTCGAGATATTTTGCAAGGAATTAAATATTAATACCATTCAAGGACATATTTTTATATTTACCAGTGTACATGTCAGGTTGTGTCGATGTTGGATGCGTGAAGGTGCAGTTATTCACTGTCTTATGCAATGTCTCGTCGTAGGCTATTCCGCAAACTATATCGTCATCGTTGACGTACCCTACGTTCAAATGATTTTAAAAATCTTAAAAACCAACTTTAATGCAATCAAACGTTATAAAACGTCTGATGTTTAAAAAATTAAAAAATTGGATATAAAAGGTTTTCCCAGTCAAATTCGTCAACATAGCATCCAAACTGACGATTCGATCATTCAAATTAGAGCGATTTTTTCTTCACGTGCTGTTCGCTATATTCATTTTCACTATAAGAGCATTCACATTCGTTAATAGGCATATCAATTTGTACTCCTGTTCATCAAAATTAGCTTTGTTAGCGTTCAAATTAACACTGCGCAACCGTCATTCAATTTCGCCCTGGTAATGAAGAGCAATACATTTGTACCTAAATCAACATTAAAATTCGTTTATAGGCACCCGATTTCGCACATTAAGCATTCTTATTGGTTTGGTATATAAATATTACTTTTTTATATAATTTTTGCATTTGTTCTTTATTTGTGTTTATCCATAGTGACATTTCACATACTACTATACTGTTTCAAAGACATACAATATATCCCCCATAAGCATGATAAGTACATATTGTGCATGTAAATCACAATGATTTTCATAATGAATATAATCTCATTCATTTCAACAGTTTGTAACTAAATGAATGCTTATATATCTAATCTTCATTTATTTTATCTATCAATTTCATCATTATTCATCATGTTGATATTTCTTTGTTTTGTTGTATTAATCTAATTTAATTCAAACATCCCGCCCTCTACATGTTCTTTTTTTCTCATTTACATGGTAAGTGTATACGCCCGTGACGAATTAATATGCACACTTTTAAAAAAAAGCTTGCCTATTGACGAATTTGAATGCCCGAATGCCCACGACAACATTTTCCGCTCTAAATTGGATGCTCCTTGGGCGACGGTTTAAATTAGATTCTACTTTTTAATTTTATTTGGCCGGAATTTCCGATCGCGTGCTTTAAAAGTTAAATTGAATGACAATTTTAGTAAATCAAATGATGATCCTAATCATCAGTCAGTTTCGTGCTAAATTTAATGATCGAATCGTCAGTTTGGCTGCTGTTTTCACGAATTTGACCGGGAAAACCTATACATAAATGAAAAAAGCCAAAGTTCCATGTCAGTCAGGATGGGTACGTATAAGAGTGAATCAAATACTGTAAACAAAACAACAACAACACCATCATACATCCAGCCATTAAATGTATGGTGTCATAACATAACAAATTTCAATGGAAGATTGTTTTGAATATTAAAATAGTAAACCTTAATTACTCGTGATGTAAATAGGCAGTATAAACATAACTTTGATCACTATTCTTTCCCCTGTCCTTACCGATATCCCGGTGTTTGTAAGTGGACAACCATTACAGTAATATCTAGCCTGGACTGGGTTAATAGGCAAGTTCGGTATAACGTTTGCGCATGTGCAAACAAAGGTCATTCGTACCAACCACGACTTGTCCTTGATATTCGTCGAGTTCGAAAGACTTGATGGGGTTCTTTACTTCTTCTTCTTACTTACACCGATTTGAAATTCCTTGACAGTTATGTGAGGGTAGTTGACGATTAAGAAAACATAATTTGATCACAATTCTGTGTATGTTTTGCGTTTGATGTGTTTGCGTTACCGATATGTTTGAAAAATAGGAGTTCTGCAAGATTAAAGAGATAGTTGAGTTTTGGTAGAGAGGGCGCTAGACTACTTATTTTTTTTGTGAGGTAATGAAAAACTGAGTGTAAAATTTGAAAGAGCATAATATTTAAATAATAAAATCATCTTTGTTTGATCAAAATCGGTTCAGAGACGGCTGAAATATCCAGAAATATAACTATTTGTAATAAACCTGGGGCCCCAGGTTTATTAGAGAATTTTGAACCAGCCGTTAAAAATTCAAAAAAATGCTTCCTCTTTTCAAAAAGTTACAAAATAGGTATTTAAATAGTTGTTGGTTTTTTATCTATTTAATCACTATTTCAACAAAGCAACACATGCACAATATTATTTAAAATGGTTGAAACCGATGAGTGTTTAGAGAGCGCCCTCCTACGTTTTAACGGCTCTTTTTTAATGATAACATGATCTTTACTACGTCATTTGTAATGTTGTGTTCCTTTCTAGTTGTAACTATTAGTTTGTAATATAATGATGCAGGTTTTGGTAACTAAAATTCAGTTTCACCAAAACTGTACTCTCCTTACCAGAACTCAACTATCCCTTTAAGAGGTTGTACATTATTAACTTAAAAAAAGTGCATCTAACTTACATGCTCCAAAGTTTGTCGCTTCGATGTTGTTGCAGTTCCCCGTCCGACCATCCTTCTCACACAGATAGTAGAGCCCCACATCATCTTCCCTCATAACTGGTATCTCGATTGAGCAATACCAGTGATCTGCCGTGCTAGGCGTTACATTCTTTTCCTCCCTGACGATGTATCTGTGGCCCCTTCCATCAGGTCCGCAATCATTGTTATTAGGGGTGTGGCACAAAAGTAGGTCCTCCGGACACCTTGAGTCTGTGGTGTTTATATCATATACCTCGTAGTAGATTAATGCTCTTGTTCCCAGTTGAGCTGATTCTGGAAAAAAGAATCGTCCAATGGTTTGAAATCAGCAGCATAAACAGGGGAAAAATAAATGGATAATACTTTGGTATAAAACCTTTCTCATTATTGTAATAACATTAACAATAATATTCGGAAAGGTGATACTGTAAATTTTATTAATAAAATAGGTTTTTCGGTCCCTTTTTACAATTTTTTCATTCAATTGTATGCATTTGTAGTTCGATTTCGTCCAGTGTCCAGTGGAGTCTGGAATGTGGTAAGGGCAACTTGAATTTTGTCTTTGGTTGATCGATTTTTACAAAAATTCCATTCAGTTTAGTCGTTTGTCATATATCCCATCGTTCAGTACAATTCAAATTCGCTGAACGCAGCTGTGCCCGACGTATTTGAATTGTACTGGACAATAACGTGTGACAAATGACTAAACTGAATGGGCGTTTGGTGAAATTGATCGACTAAAGACGAATTTGAACTTGGCATTGGCACCTCTAGCGTACCCAGGATTTTCTTCTAGGGGGTTGTTATTTCGTCGGCCAAAATTTCCGAGGACGAGACCAATGGGTGTTAGGCGTGTAAGCAGAGGTGGGGGTGAGGGGGAGGGGGATGGGGCCTATCATGGTCTTGCTCCTACCCGAACATTACGATCATCTACTCAGTATCTCTTCGTGATTTACACAACCAATCAGCTCAAAATACTTATGCTGCTTCTTCGCTATGGAGCAACGAAAGACGGAGAAGGATGGTGGAAGCTGTTTGGCGCATAGATGTGCAGTGAGAGTGATGTGTGCAATCGCAAAGTATTTAATATAGTATACATGTACTTTATGCCATATTTCTCCTCGAGATATTTTGCAAGGAATTAAATATTAATACCATTCAAGGACATATTTTTATATTTACCAGTGTTGATGTCAGGTTGTGTCGATGTTGGATGCGTGAAGGTGCAGTTATTCACTGTCTTATGCAATGTCTCGACGTAGGCTATTCCGCAAACTACATCGTCATCGTTGACATACCCTACGTTCAAATGATATAAATAATCTTAAAAACCAACTTTAATGCAATAAAACGTTATAAAACGTCTGATGTTTAAAAAATGTAAAAATTGGATATAAAAGGTTTTCCCAGTCAAATTCGTCAACATAGCATCCAAACTGACGATTCGATCATTCAAATTAGAGCGATTTTTTCTTCACGTGCTGTTCGCTATATTCATTTTCACTATAAGAGCATTCACATTCGTTAATAGGCATATCAATTTGTACTCCTGTACATCAAAATTAGCTTTGTTAGCGTTCAAATTAACACTGCGCAACCGTCATTCAATTTCGCCCTGGTAATGAAGAGCAATACATTTGTACCTAAATCAACATTAAAATTCGTTTATAGGCACCCGATTTCGCACATTAAGCATTCTTATTGGTTTGGTATATAAATATTACTTTTTTATATAATTTTTGCATTTGTTCTTTATTTGTGTTTATCCATAGTGACATTTCACATACTACTATACTGTTTCAAAGACATACAATATATCCCCCATAAGCATGATAAGTACACATTGTGCATGTAAATCACAATGATTTTCATAATGAATATAATCTCATTCATTTCAACAGTTTGTAACTAAATGAATGCTTATATATCTAATCTTCATTTATTTTATCTATCAATTTCATCATTATTCATCATGTTGATATTTCTTTGTTTTGTTGTATTAATCTAATTTAATTCAAACATCCCGCCCTCTACATGTTCTTTTTTTCTCATTTACATGGTAAGTGTATACGCCCGTGACGAATTAATATGCACACTTTTTAAAAAAGCTTGCCTATTAACGAATTTGAATGCCCGAATGCCCACGACAACATTTTCCGCTCTAAATTGGATGCTCCTTGGGCGACGGTTTAAATTGGATTCTACTTTTTAATTTTATTTGGCCGGAATTTCCGATCGCGTGCTTTAAAAGTTAAATTGAATGACCATTTTAGTAAATCAAATGATGATCCTAATCATCAGTCAGTTTCGTGCTAAATTGAATGATCGAATCGTCAGTTTGGCTGCTGTTTTTACGAATTTGACCGGGAAAACCTATACATAAATTAAAAAAGGCAAAGTTGCATGTCAGTCAGGATGGGTATGTATAAGAGTGAATCAAAACTGTAAACAAAACAACAACAACACCATCATACATGCAGCCATCAAATGTATGGTGTCATAATATAAAAGATTTCAATGGAAGATTGTTTTGAATATTTTAATAGTAAACCTTAATTACTAGTGTTGTAAATAGGCAGTATAAACATAACTTTGATCACCATTCCTTCCACTCTCCTAACCGATATTCCGGTGTAAGTGGACAAGCATTACAGTAATATCTAGCATGGACTGGGTTAATAGGCAAGTTCGGTATAACATTTGCGCATGTGCAAAAAAAGGTCATTCGTACCAACATCGACTTGTACTTGATATTCGTTGAGTTCGAAAGACTTGATAGGGTTCTTTACTTCTTCTTCTTACTTACACCGATTTGAAATTCCTTGACAGTTATGTGAGGGTAGTTGATACGATTAAGAAAACATAATTTGATCACATTTCTGTGTGTGTTTTGCGTTTGATGTGTTTGCGTTACCGATATGTTTGAAAAATAGGAGTTCAACAAGATTAAGAGGTTGTACATTATTAACTTTTAAAAAATTGCATCTAACTTACATGCTCCAAAGTTTGTCGCTTCGATGTTGTTGCAGTTCTCCGTCCGACCATCCTTCTCACACAGATAGTAGAGCCCCACATCATCTTCCCTCATAACTGGTATCTCGATTGAGCAATACCAGTGATCTGCCGTGCTAGGCGTTACATTCTTTTCCTCCCTGACGACGTATCTGTGGCCCCTTCCATCAGGTCCGCAATCATTGTTATTTGGGGTATGGCACAAAAGTAGGTCCTCCGGACACCTTGAGTCAGTGGTGTTTATATCATATACCTCGTAGTAGATTAATGCTCTTGTTCCCAGTTGAGCTGATTCTGGAAAAAGAATCGTTCAATGGTTTGAAATCAGCAGTATAAACAGTGGAAAATAAAAGGATAATAATTTGGTAAAAAACCTTTCTCATTATTCTAATAACATTAACAATCATATTCGGAAAGGTGATACTGTAAATGATATTAATAATACAGGTTTTTCGGTCCCTTTTTTACAATTTTGTCATTCAATTTTATGCATTTGTAGTTCGATTTCGTCCAGTGTCCAGTGGAGTCTGGAATGTGATAAGGCCAACTTGAATTTTGTCTTTGGTCGATCGATTTTTACAAAAAGTCCATTCAGTTTGGTCGTTTGTCATATATCATCGTCCAGTATAATTCAAATTCGCTGAACGCAGCTGTGCCCGACGAATTTGAATTGTATACTGGACATTAACGTGTGACAAATGACTAAACTGAATGGGCGTTTGGTGAAATTGATCGACTAAAGACGAATTTGAACTTGGCATTGGCACCTCTAGCGTACCCAGGATTTTCTTCTAGGGGGTTATTTCGTCGGCCAACATTTTCGAGGACGAGACCAATGGGTGTTAGGCGTGTAAGCGGAGGTGGGGGTGAGGGGGAGGGGGGGGGGGGGGGTGGATGGGGCCTATCATGGTCTCGCTCCTACCCGAACATCTCTTGGTGATTTACACAACCAATCAGCTCAAAATACTTATGCTGCTTCTTCCCTATGGAACAACGAAAGACGGAGAATGATGGTGGAAGCTGTTTGGCGCAGAGATGTGCAGTGAGAGTGATGTGTGCAATCGCCAAGTCTTTAATATAGTATACATGTACTTTATGCCATATTTCTCCTTCAGATATTTTGCAAGGAATTCAATATTGATACCATTCAAGGACATATTTTTATATTTACCAGTGTTGATGTCAGGTTGTGTCGATGTTGGATGCGTGAAGGTGCAGTTATTCATTGTCTTATTCAATGTCTCGTCGTAGGCTATTCCGCACACTACATCGTCATCGTTGACATACCCTACGTTCAAATAATATAAATAATCTTAACCTCCTGCTTACGGGAACCGGGTGGGCTATGTACAAAGTCTATGGAGTTTTCATAATCTCGAAAGGAACAGGTTAAAAACCAACTTTAATGCAATAAAACGTTATAAAACGTCTGATGAAAAAACATTTATAAATGGGATATTAAAGGTTTTCCCTGTCAAATTCGTCAACATAGCATCCAAACTGACGATTCCATCATTCAAATTAGAGCGATTTTTCTTCACGTGCTGTTCGCTATATTCATTTTCAGTATAAGAGCATTCAAATTCGTTAAAAGGCATATCAATTTGTACTCCTGTTCATTCAAATTAGCTTTTTTAGCGTTAAAATTAACACTGCGCAATCGTCATTCAATTTCGCGCTGGTAATGAAGAGCAATACATCTGTACCTCAATCAACAGTAAAATTCGTTTATAGGCACCCGATTTCGCACATTAAGCATTCTAATTGGTTTGGTATATAAATATTACTTTTTTATATAACTTTTGCATTTGTTCTTTATTTGTGTTTATCCATAGTGACATTTCACATACTACTATACTGTTTCAAAGACATACAATATATCCCCCATAAGCATGATAAGTACACATTGTGCATGTAAATCACAATGATTTTCATAATGAATATAATCTCATTCATTTCAACAGTTTGTAACTAAATGAATGCTTATATATCTAATCTTCATTTATTTTATCTATCAATTTCATCATTATTCATCATGTTGATATTTCTTTGTTTTGTTGTATTAATCTAATTTAATTCAAACATCCCGCCCTCTACATGTTCTTTTTTTCTCATTTACATGGTAAGTGTATACGCCCGTGACGAATTAATATGCACACTTTTAAAAAAAGCTTGCCTATTAACGAATTTGAATGCCCGAATGCCCACGACAACATTTTCCGCTCTAAATTGGATGCTCCTTGGGCGACGGTTTAAATTGGATTCTACTTTTTAATTTTATTTGGCCGGAATTTCCGATCGCGTGCTTTAAAAGTTAAATTGAATGACCATTTTAGTAAATCAAATGATGATCCTAATCATCAGTCAGTTTCGTGCTAAATTTAATGATCGAATCGTCAGTTTGGCTGCTGTTTTTACGAATTTGACCGGGAAAACCTATACATAAATGAAAAAAGCCAAAGTTCCATGTCAGTCAGGATGGGTACGTATAAGAGTGAATCAAATACTGTAAACAAAACAACAACAACACCATCATACATCCAGCCATTAGATGTATGGTGTCATAACATAACAAATTTTAATGGAAGATTGTTTTGAATATTTAAATAGTAAACCTTAATTACTAGTGTTGTAAATAGGCAGTATAAACATAACTTTGATCACCATTCCTTCCACTCTCCTAACCGATATTCCGGTGTTTGTAAGTGGACAACCATTACAGTAATATCTAGCCTGGACTGGGTTAATAGGCAAGTTCGGTATAACGTTTGCGCATGTGCAAACAAAGGTCATTCGTACCAACCACGACTTGTCCTTGATATTCGTCGAGTTCGAAAGACTTGATGGGGTTCTTTACTTCTTTTTCTTACTTACACCGATTTGAAATTCCTTGACAGTTATGTGAGGGTAGTTGATACGATTAAGAAAACATAATTTGATCACAATTCTGTGTATGTTTTGCGTTTGATGTGTTTGCGTTACCGATATGTTTGAAAAATAGGAGTTCTGCAAGATTAAGAGGTTGTACATTATTAACTTTTAAAAAAAGTGCATCTAACTTACATGCTCCAAAGTTTGTCGCTTCGATGTTGTTGCAGTTCCCCGTCAGACCATCCTTCTCACACAGATAGTAGAGCCCCACATCATCTTCCCTCATAACTGGTATCTCGATTGAGCAATACCAGTGATCTGCCGTGCTAGGCGTTACATTCTTTTCCTCCCTGACGACGTATATGTGGCCCCTTCCATCAGGTCCGCAATCATTGTTATTAGGGGTGTGGCACAAAAGTAGGTCCTCTGGACACCTTGAGTCTGTGGTGTTTATATCATATACCTCGTAGTAGATTAATGCTCTTGTTCCCAGTTGAGCTGATTCTGGAAAAAAGAATCGTCCAATGGTTTGAAATCAGCAGCATAAACAGGGGAAAAATAAATGGATAATACTTTGGTAAAAAACCTTTCTCATTATTCTAATAATATTAACAATAATATTTGGAAAGGTGATACTGTAAATGATATTAATAAAATCGGTTTTTCGGTCTCTTTTTACATTTTTGTCATTCAATTTTATGCATTTGTAGTTCGATTTCGTCCAGTGTCCAGTGGAGTCTGGAATGTGGTAAGGCCAACTTGAATTTTGTCTTTGTTTGATCGAGTTTTACAAAAAGTCCATTCAGTTTAGTCGTTTGTCATAATATCCCATCGTCCAGTATAATTCAAATTCGCTGAACGCAGCTGTGCCCGACGAATTTGAATTGTACTGGACAATAACGTGTGACAAATGACTAAACTGAATGGGCGTTTGGTGAAATTGATCGACTAAAGACGAATTTGAACTTGACATTGGCACCTCTAGCGTACCCAGGATTTTCTTCTAGGGGGTTGTTATTTCGTCGGCCAAAATTTCCGAGGACGAGACCAATGGGTGTTAGGCGTGTAAGCGGAGGTGGGGGTGAGGGGGAGGGGGATGGGGCCTATCATGGTCTCGCTCCTACCCACACATTACGATCATCTACTCAGTATCTTCGTGATTTACAAAACCAATCAGCTCAAAATACTTATGCTGCTTCTTCCCTTTGGAACAACGAAAGACGGAGAAGGATGGTGGAAGCTGTTTGGCGCAGAGATGTGCAGTGAGAGTGATGTGTGCAATCGCCAAGTCTTTAATATAGTATACATGTACTTTATGCCATAATATTTCTCCTTCAGATATTTTGCAAGGAATTCAATATTAATACCATTCAAGGACATATTTTTATATTTACCAGTGTTGATGTCAGGTTGTGACGAAGTTGGATGCGTGAAAGTGCAGTTATTCACTGTCTTATTCAATGTCTCGTCGTAGGCTATTCCGCATACTACATCGTCATCGTTGACATACACTACGTTCAAATAATATAAATAATCTTAAAAACCAACTTTAATGCAATAAAATGTTACAAAACGTCTGATGTGTAAAACGTTTATAAATGGGATATATATGGGATATATTCTATAGTCAGTAGGATTCTTTAAATATAATTTATATAATCGTGACTTCTTTTAATGAGTATTTTAATTTCATTATTGAACCAAGGTTTATTTCTACGTTTATTTGTTGGAGTAAAATTCTTAAGTGGGAAGCATCTTCTATAGGCATTACTAATAATATACAAAAACTTATTATAACTTTCATCAGGGTTTTGTTTCAAAACATCCCAATCAATCCCTTGTATAACCTGTATCAAATCCTGTATTCTATCATGAGTAATTTCACGATGTACTTTAAAGCTTTTATCTTTAGTACAATTTTCTTCTTGACTTAGAATACAAAATATTGGAAAGTGATCACTAATATCATTTAATATAATTCCTGATGAAATGTCACTCAAATCATTTGTATATATATTATCAATTAAAGTTGCAGTATAAGGAGAAACGCGTGAAGGATTTTGTATTAATGGGAACATATTATAAGAAAATAAATTATCTAAAAATTCATTCACATATTGCACATTTCCAATGTTTAAAAGGTTAATATTAAAATCACCCATTAAATATATTTGTTTATTTTCAGTTTGTACAATATATAACCAAATTATTCATAAAACATAAAAACTCTTCAATCGATTGATTGGAGGCCTATATATTGTACCAACTAAAACATTATTATTATTAACACTCATCTCAATAAAAAATACTCTCAACGGCAGCATTATTTACTTCTAAATCCGTTCGACGTTGAAATGAAATATTTTCTTTTATATACAAACCCACACCACCGCCTCTCTTATATTTACGTCCATTACCAATAAAAACATAATGTTCAATATTATACAAATCATACAAATTATTTTCATTTAACCACGTTTCACTAACACCTACAACATTAAATTGGGTACTTAATGATAATAGAAAACAAGATAATGAGTCAAAATTATGACATAAACTTCTACAATTACATGAATAAAAGATATTTCTTATTTAAATCTTTAAAAAGGGAATCAAACTCATCAGGTGTATAGTACAATTGCTCAAAATTGGGATCATCATATACCGGAGATATGTATTCATGTAACCTATTCAAATCAGATACAACATGCGGGTTTAGACCTGGACTAAAAACACTACTAAAAGACATTTAAACACCACTTACAGCTAAACATAAAATAAAACAACAAAAACCACTAAAACGTACTTATACCAATTAATGTTAAAAAAAAGGAAAAAAAAGAAAAGTGTTGATAAGTTGCACATATAACAGTGCACCGGGAGATCTGCTTGCCGCAATTGCACAATTAATAACAATCTTCTTACAAAGACTGATCATCCTTTATTCCGGTATGAAACAAGTCAAGTGAGTGTGTGTTACCTCTAATGAGACAGGCACACACACACACACACACACACACACACACACACACACACACACACTACTTCCGGTTTTAAATAAATGAGAATACGACCAAAATAATGTTGATAAGATTATGTTGAAGGAAATGAAGGAGGAATTACACGGCTCACATGCTAATATAAACTCACACACACAATAGTTATACAGTTAATACATACCTTGGACGCTAAGGGCTGCAAGACACATGTGAAGAATAAAGAGCAAAGTGACACTGTTGATAAACGTATCGTCATTGTATTAGACATGCTAGACGTCATCCAGTGATATCGTTAACTGTTAAATGAACTACAGCGCAGAACGACAATAGTTTTCAAAATTGTTATCACAGTTAGATAATAATACAATAAGTGGGTCTATGATATTTGTCCGTTATAGGTAATTTTTCAAGAGTTTGATTAACACAAACCCCAGTTAGTGTCAGCGATCTACCTTCGAAAAAGAGATCAAAGATGCTAATTTTCGTCACTGCCACAGTTGTCGGATAAACAAAAAATGAATG